>PNEQ01127620.1:10652-20669 GCA_003012365.1 Medauroidea extradentata | reverse complement strand
CAATGAAATGATGTGGTTCGGCGGTGAACTTGCGCGCTAGTCCAAAACAAAGTTCGTTGTGGCGATGCGGCATTTGATTCTCCTTTCAAGGTCGCCCTTATAGCTTCGTTACTTTCTGAGCCTTACCACGCATATTGACAGCGCCTTATGAACGTATAATTACCAGAGACCGGAAAAATTCGCGGGTTCCCTGACCTATAGGCTAGCTTCCAAGAATATTTGTGAAATCGTGCAGACAGCAGATGTTTATTAGCTGCTCGCTGACACAGTGAAATAGGCCTGTATTCAGTTACAGTTTTATTATTGGCTCGGTTACTTCCAGGAAGTGTCGAGTAAGTCAACGGCCAATTACGAACGTGATACAGACCTATAGTTGCTGGAACTCTAGCTTACGCCTAAAAGAAAACGCGAATTTTTCAGGTCTCTAATAATTACATATATGCAATTGGACGTTTTTTTTTTTTTTTTTAATATTGTGAACATTATGTGCAAGTATATTGATTAGTAATGTGAAAACAGAACTCCAGCGAATGGTTTTTTAGTATTTAGCAAATAAATACTTTTTTCAACAGAGAAAAATGATAATTGAGAAAAATTTTGGAAAGTTGTATACTTTGTGCGCTCTTAACATCGAGGCCTTTAGCGCTAGTGAGAGGTGACATTGGGTGAGTATTGAGCAGCGCCGGATTGAAGGGATGGGGGAAACGGGAGATTTCTGAGAAAACCCGCCGACCAGCATCGTCCGGCACGATTCCCACAAGCGAAAATATGGGGACCGACTCTACCGGGAATCGAACCCGGATCGCCTTGGTGTGAGGCGAGTGTTCTAGCCACTTTTTTTTATAAAATGTTTGGTGCAGTGGCGATGCGGAAGCTTCCGCATCGCCACTGCACCAAACATTCCCCCCTTTATGTGACGTAATTTGAGTGACACCAGTACTTATCGTGAGACAATTTGTATAGTGACAATTTTTGAAATCAAATGGACAAACACAAATTTACACCCAGCCAGACCTGGGAATCGAGCCCAGAACCCCCCGCACCAAAGCCGGTCGCTCAACCAACTGAACCACGAGGGGCCGCCTGTGTACTTTGAACTGGGTAAATAAAACTTTGTAGGTGAAATGGGTGAAAGTTAATTGTAAATATTCCAGATGTCATTCAAGAGAATAGTGTACTATGATGAGCGGTGACAAACAATTCGCGTTTCCTTCTGGTCGCAAGCTGTAATTCAAAGAACTGTTAGTTCGTATCGCTTCCACAATTAGGCCATGACTTATTTGACACCTTATGTAAGGCGTTGAGCCAACAATACAGTAGAAAGTAAATTCAGCTCAAATTATGTGGTATTGTCGATGAGCAACTGTTTTCTGCTTCAGTTCACAGATAATCCTGGAGGCTAGCATACAGGCTAGCGAACCTAAGAAATGTTACAGTCTCTAATGATTAGGTATTCTTAGAGATGATGGTTTATCGCGGGAAAACTTGACTGTTTGCTTGATTTCAACACACGTTCAGTTTACCAGAAGATTACTGGCCTTCGCTTGTACTTGGAGCTGTTACCCTATTTGACTGAGCCAATAAGAATCCCGCTATTGTAATATTTTATGTCTGTTACTGTTCGACAGAGAGCTACGCTGTTGCACACGTGTACCGCCCAAACAAATATGTGGCAAGAAATCACAGTGTTTTCAAGGGTATGTTGACACATACAATTTTCGTGCTATAACATCATCTCTAGATATGCTGGTATATCGCGGGAAATTTGACTGTTTGCCAGGCTTCAATAGAGCACGCTATTGTTCTAAGTCATTTGGTTATTGGCGGACCCCATTTAACTGAGCCAAAAATAATTCAGGTGTGCCGCTACTGATCCGTCTGTAAACAGCTGGACAGAACAACATAATTGGCGTCAAATAATACGAGGCATAGGAAGTTCACTGGTCACGGAAAAATTATAACGCTAAACATTTTCACTATTTTCCATTATCTATACTTGTGATAACTTAAATTATATCAAGTAAACGCCAAAAAATGTACACAATTACTGTAACCAGCACACGTCTGTGCACGCGAGTCCCTTCCTCTTGTCTAGGTTATAGATCGTCACTGACAGGTCTGAAGCAGACCTGTAAACATTCGTTACACGGGCTCGAGTAACAACAAATACACTAGTAGCTGATGTTTGTGAAGCAGTCGATAGGACTGCTAGTCCCACGCGCGCATCTGTGTTTCCCCTTGCCACGCTTACCCCGCTGCCCCGCGCCGATACGTGCACAGATGTTTGCAGGTTACAGTGGTAACCTCATATACTGGCACAGGTTCTCTATCAGTGGCGTAGCCAGGATTTGCGTCTTAGGGGGAAGGGAGTTTCAAATGGGTAATTTTATAAAGGAACACCGATCCCCACAGTCGAAGCGGGGAAAGGGGGTCCTCCGCCGGAAAAATTTGGGTTTCAAGGTGCAAAATTATGCTATTTACCTAATCAGTTTTAGTATAGAACATTTTAACATACCAGTGGTAGTAACATTAAGTTTTTATTAAGATGAAAGATGTTTGAGTGAAGAATAATACCAATGGTTGCTCTGAATACTCCCTAACAAATTTACTAGTTTACTAGTATTAATGTAGAGAAAATGTGATACATAGGTATGAAATTTAAAGATATATTCTAAATTGCTCGGTTAAATTATTTTTGTCCATCATATTTCGGGGGGGGGGGGGTTAAACACAGAACCCCCCTCTCAATGTTTTACATAAAGCGCGAGGTCAATTCCTCGAGTAGTTTTTGTGGAGACTACAGTACCGTGTGGAAATTTCTACACATGTTCGGAAACCAGGTTTCCCGTACAAGGTTGGGTAATATTCACGTACAGTTGAGGAGTAAAATTACCACTTTATTTTATCAGTTAGCGTGATGCTGCAATGAAAGCGCCTGGCTTGTTCAGAGACGTGCTAGAAACTTGCAGAGTCTCGCTAGCGAACAAGTAGCAGGGAGAAGATACTGTCGCAACACAGTTCTGTGAGGAGACAATTTACAAGCCGAGGCATATCACCAGAACTATGGAACTAGGTCGCGTCTGCGTACAGACAAGTTACTGCACCAGGCTACTTCTTATATCTCTATTTGTTCCGTAAGGAACACAAATATTATCACTGTGAATATCAATCATGAAAAATAAATGTGCGCCTTGAAAACTATCCTTTGGAAAAATATGGTCAGCAAAGTATGTTTACGCCTGTCACTATTGTTCAAATAAATTATTCTTAAAACACGACTAATTTGATAAAAAAAAACAATTATAGGCCTATATCAGGATTTGTAGTAAGTATAAACTGTGCTGTGTTTGTATGTTCGTATGAGATATTAACTTGACACATTTCATTACGTGTTGAAACAAATTTCGTCTGTTTTTGTACTTCAGTGAAAGGTCTCTTTCCAACAGTTTTTTGATGTAGTGATTTTAAAAATGTCTGAAAAATCAAATTTAAGACAGTACACTTGCCTTCAGTGTCCACTCGAACGCCAGTTAAGTTGTGTTTCACAGAGTAGCTAGCTGGACCATTCATAAACGATAATCGACTTTCTTGCTGAAGACTACGATAGTTTAGATGTTGGGTTGAATCCTAGGCTGTGGAGCACTTTATCCGCCTATTGTTCTCGTCCTTACGTGATGTGTGGTTTGGGGGGTAGAGAGAGAGAGAGAGAGAGATGGGGGCGTTACATCATTGCGATAAGTTAACAAACGATATGGCGTTAATGTTTATCACGTGTGCATTGCTAGAGCCACAAGACTTCCACGAAAACATTACGGCGATATTTTGTTTGATGCCTTACGTGCACATCTGCAGTTCTGCTTTGTGTTTATTGACAGCGTGTCTTTGTTCAGACACGTCTCTCATTAGACTACACCAATCAGAAGTCGGTACAACCGCAAGTAAAGTGATAGTTTAAACATCCAATCACAGACCATGAAGCAGAGCTGTAGATGTGCTCATAAGGCATTGAAACTAAATTGTTCAAAAATATTTTCACTAAAAAATCATGAATCTACTGAACGCAATGAGATTCTTGATAATCGGCTAGAGCCTATGGTTAACACAGTTCAGTTGATGAGAATAGTGAACAGTGCGACAAAAGGTGTTGGTAGGATTGAAATTGGGCACACACAGACATACCTAGGGACACAGAAATTATTCCTGAAATATCCTCACCTCTCAGATGCCAGATTCATATAGTTTTTTTTTTTTTTTTTTTTTTTTTAAAGAAATAAAAGCGTAAGTGCCAAAGTAAACAAATCACTTTTGTAGCGTTCACTCGAGTGTATCATAATTTGGTCAAAATGCAAAGTAAAATGAAATTAGTAATTTCGTATTCATTTTGTTACATAATACTGCGCAAAGAAACCTTTTTTGCCCGATTTATGACAGTATATAAATGGAAGTAAAAGTACTACTGCTCTACACAATCACAAATTGGTTTAAAAACCAGTCACCAAAAGGCAAAAACAGTCAAAAATAAAATCTTTTGACAGTTTTATAAGCTTTTAAGGTATGTATTAAAAATCTCCGTAAGATAATTAGCTGAGATAGTAAGCACAAACTGAGCTACTATACAACAGTTTTATTGTGTTTTCAGTTTTTAAGTCATAACATTTATTGAAATTGTATTATCAAAATTTTCTCTTCGACAAAGCATAGGATATATTATTGGTAAACTACTTGACATAAAAAATAATGGAATCTTTCTTTAGTTTGTCATGCAGAATCATTGCAAGATAATTATAGGTTAACTTTCAAAAATTCTTTTGCAATGATTATGTATGACAAATTAATGAAAGATTCCATTATTATTTATGTCATGCAGTTTACAAAAAATATATCGTATGCTTTTGTATCGAAGAGAAAATTTTTATAATATGATTTTAATAAATGTTGCGGCTTAAGAACTGAAAATACATTACAATCGTCTAACACTCTCCCTTAAGGAAACCCCACCCACGCACACGACTCGCTAACCACTATTGAAAATCATAGCATTGAACAACGCACTTGCAGACCTTCTGTATACGTTATAACGCGTATGTGGTTGCTTGAGTTTTTGTAAATTCACTCTTACTACAAGCAACCGCCCACATTTCAGTCACCTCACTGTCTTGCTTATACAGAGTGTTACAAGATCGCATGTCAGCAGTCGGTGGGAAACACTCCTCAGCGGTGAAGAAAGACGAGAACAATACATTCACGTAGATGCATAAATTCACAGCTTCTCATTACAGTGTTAAACATTGGTACTGACGCATGCCACAGCAGCAGCGGACAGTGTGTCAGGTAGAATTAAATAATAATAAATAATGGATGGTCTGGTTTAAGGCAGCCGTTAACATCTTCAATTCATGTCATCCTGCATGGCTCAGCATGACGCCTCTGGCGCCCGTATTGAGCAAAATAACTTGTACATTTACAACACTGATTCAAAGGAGTGTTCAGAAAGTACTTATGTACGGTAACATTGCTTTCAATCCATCAGCTATAGCGTTCCTGTACCTTGTTAGGAAACAGACTTCCACAGTAACAGTTCTGGTAATTTGCTCTAAACTTATCTACAAGTTGAAAAAATTATTTGTGTACAATACAGTACTTAGGTTGAAAACATTTAGTTATGTTTAGGGTGTTATTTTTTCAGTGCAGTCAGGACTTTGCTGTCGGGGTGTGTTCATACATTCGGGTAACATCCATAAGGGCTTAGTGTTTATGGTCTGGTTAGTAACTCATCTTCCAGTCACACTAAACACAATATTCTCCACTCTTCTAAAAAGATTGCTACCACACCCCTCCCCCAAGAAAAAATATTCGGGTTATCCGAGGTAATTACAGACAACTGCTAGTATAATGTCTTATAATCAAAGACCCAGAAATGTCGCGGGTTCAGCGACCAGCTGGCTGAACATCACAGTCCTGTGTACACTATGTCCTCAGCTGCTTGTACAGTACGTTGTCTGCTGCTACAGTGAGTGGTATCGTGGTAGTCAGTAAGTATTCTCATGTAGGTTGCTATTGGTTCACAGTTCTCAAGAACAAGTTTAAGAACAGTGGCTCAGTCGTGAAAGCTAATTCGCACAAGTATGACTCCAAAATATGGATTGTCCTCAAATTAATCTGTAAAATGTCCTGGTCTGTACTTGCAATCGTCCAAGTTCAGTTTCTGTCTATCCCAGTCAATGAGTCCGCCCTCTAATGACATCGTTGTCGTGTCGACAAGACGTTAACTTACGACTCTGTTGGTGAGTGGACGGCGTTGCAGTGTCATGCCCCTTCTATTTTAATATTTAACATATTGCCTCTATATTAATATATTTAAAAAACACAATTACATGCTTCTATATTTCAAAAATTACAACACACCTATTATAAACATTTTTATTATACTTTTATATAATAAGCTAAAGAAATTAATGTCAAGTGTCACTATGGAATAGTTCAGACGGTCAAACACATGCTCCAGTGTCAACTATATCCAACCTCCTACACAAAGCATGGCCTGCATCGGGAAATGCAGTGATTGGCCAAGTTCTAATGTTGTATAATGTTTGTTACTGTGTAAATATGTGTGGTTTTGATTAGAGAACAATAATAATTGTTATAAACTGGTTTTTGAGCCTCTTAAATTGGCTAAAAACGACTTTTAAACACTACTGTACTTACAAAAATAAAAAATACCAACATTTTACGTAAAACAACATCCATTTGACTTAACGCCATACTTTCCACAGATAAAATCATGGTGTCGTTGGTTAAAATAACATAGCAAAACTTATACTACTGAAACTCTAGGTCAAATTAGTTCTGAGAGCATACAAGAGGTTATATTCTTGACTCAAGCACTAGTCTCGCCTGTAAGACTTACAGTTATTACTGCTTAAAATTGATTTAAAAAACGAACCTCTAGGACTTCTCTAAAGCAATAATCCCTTTTACCTAGATATATTTATTAATCGCGAAAATTTCTTATTCCAACTTACAATTGAAAACGCAGTAGTTTCTTGAAACATAAGTCTGAATTATAATTGTTCGACACGTCATAGTTGTCTCGGCTTCAGCATATTACATAAGCAGATTTCTCATTGGCTTTGTAAAATATGGTACCAGTTTTACAAACAGACGATAGCCAGTAGCACAAACAAAGCTTCCGACATGCTCAACATGCGTTGAAACCTAGCAAATGAGCATATTTCACTGTGACAAATCCCCATCTGTACTTGTATATAACAAGGTACGTTCGCGAATCTTCCCTGTGTCTATGTTGTTTGCATAACCACCTTCACGACCTTACAAGTTAACTGCTAACACTACGAGCATTGCCTCTCATTCCAACGTACATGTCAGTCACTCAGAGCTACAGCTACACTATACTAGTATCCGCGCATAGTAGTTGTTTCCTTCCGCACACAAGTAGATACTGTACATTATTTGATATACTTAGATTACATTTATCACTTATAACGTAATACTGCAGACTTGGTAATACACACGCAAATAAGATGTGTTTTTGTGTTCGTATATATAGCCTATATTTGAATATCTTTGTGTTTGTGAATACAGAAGGATTCACTAGAATTTAGGCCTACTGCCACTCGCAGGGATTATTCCTTACATCGTTAAGTGAAAAAAAGCTGTATACATGTGGGACCCTTATTAAATGACAATTAGCACTAGTGCCACTAGCTTTTGTTCACTAACAAGGCACATTTCACACAGGATGGCATAAATAATCTAGACGTTTCCCGGGACTTTTGACTGCTGCGAATTCATTCGCTGTTGTGATGCTTAGTTGTGAGCAATGCCGTCTGTCTATAAGTCCCCTGTTATAATTGCTGCAATGGCTACTATTTTATTGTTAACGTTATTTGTATTTTTACTTTACAAATATTGGGAATACAGGACCCACGAGTTCATAACATTTGTTGCTCTCCATGGTGTCAGGAATCAGCCCTGTGTGTGAAGATAAATTTTTGTAAATCACACTATACAGAATGTTCGCGAAATTATGTTACAATCTTTGCAAGGTAATTCCTTGTGAAAAAAATATAAAGTAGAGTTATATAATGCAAGTCATTTGTTGGCGCAAACCTCTAGAGAGAAATTTGCGATTAAAAATTGACTCTGAAAAATATTTATTAACATAACCAATACTAGGGAGGGATAAATTGTAAATTTCTGGAGGCGGTTTAGTAATAAGAACGTAAGTGACCTGCGAAGAAATATTTTTCGAACATCTTTCACTTTCAGTAGATAACATGATTAGTCAATTTTTTTGGCATAGAATTGTTTACAGTTGCGTTTATGGCTATTGAACAATTATTTGCAGGAGGCACCACTGAACATAAATGGTCACCTTGTCGCAACACCCTCAAGTGAGCTATTTTCGAGAACATTGACGTAGATAATGTGGAACCTTACAGATAGGCAACTTGCAACAGATAGAATGTTTGAGCAACCTCATTATCTACTGAAGTAAGAGGGTACCATATACTATTTTCGTTCCAGATTGTAGAGCTAGTTATTCCTTAACAGCGGCTGAATTTCGTTATTTAAGTAAATGTTGGTTTCCAATGTCAACTTTAAATTGCGAAACTCCTATTAGTATTTCCGGTAACGAACTCTTCCATGTAACTAGAGTCACGATTTTAGGTCGAAAAGAATTTTTCTCCAATAGGTTTGATTGTCTTATGTGCACATTTGCAGTTCAGCTTCGTGGTCAGCTATCACTCTCACTTGTATTGGGGATACACTGGCAAATCACAACAGTGTGAAGTCACAATAACCTTACCATAATTGTTGCATTCAAATTAGAGACGTGTCTGAACAAAGACACGCTGCCAGTAACCATGAAGCAGATGTACAAATGTGCACGTAAGGCACTGAAACAGAAATATTTTCGCGACAAAATAGTGGCTGAACATGCAACTGAAGCTCATTTTGTAAGAAATCTCAAAGTTTGGAACGTACTTTCCCTGTCATTCTGTATATAGGACATAATAATTATGGGATTGCTACAGCTACAGTAGCCTACCTACTAAGATCAGACGATGTCACTGATGTATGTCGTGCATTATGCTGATGACACTAGTGAGTCGGTCAGCTTTATGAGTGATAGTGCTCGACCACATGTAGTTGGTTTAGTGGACGATATTCTAGACGATGAATATTTCAAGCATATCCTATGGCCAGCTCGCTCTCCAGGCTTAGCTCTAATATAACACGCCAGGAATATATTAACATTGATCATCTCACTGAGTATTTACCACGCAGGTGTGCAGCAGTATTCGTCGCAAGAGGACAACCACACATCGTACTACAAAACAGTCAGTTGCTGAAGTGTCCACGTATGTTTATTGTTCTGGCATAGTGATGACATAAACAATCCACGCTTGTGACAGAAGTTAAAGAGTAGGGGCCGCGGTGGCTGAGTGGTCAGACCACTCTCCTTCCACCAAGGCAATCCGGGTTAGATACCCGGCGAGGTCGGTCCCCGAATTTTTGCATGTGGGAATCATGCTGGGCAATATCGCTGTCCGGCGGGTTTTCTCGGTGATTTCCTATTCCCCCCGCATTTCTCATTCCGGCACTTCTCCATCGTAGCGCGCCATTTTGTTATATACTTCGGGGTACGCAGATTACGTACGAGCTACCATTAATAAAACCTGCATTCTGGGTCTGATACCCTGTCCTTCCATCTTCCCCATACGCCATTTATGTTTGTTTTTATTTAGTTAAAGAGTGAAATTAAGACTTAAGTGTTGATGTCTCGTGTGATCACTAGAGATGATGGTATATCGCGAAAATGTTTTGTGTCAACATAGCCTTGAAAACACTGACACAACGTAGCTGTCTGCAGACCAATAACATGCATTAAATATTAAAATAGCGGCATTCTTATTGGCTCAGTCAAATAGGGCAGTAGCTCCACGTACAAGGAAAAGCCAGTAATCTTTTGATAAGTTGAACGTATGTTGA
>PNEQ01127620.1:0-10552 GCA_003012365.1 Medauroidea extradentata | reverse complement strand
CACCTAAGTACTTCTGACTGATCCCCTAATTAATTTTACCTCTGAGTGTTTGTGTACGTATGCATAAGGCCTATAATTATACAGGATATCCAAAAACTGCCACATAATAAGCGTAGCACGCGACTCTTGGGCTAAATTTTAAACTGCTAGCAGCAAGATGTTTTGGGAAGAAATTTACGCGCACAGTGTGGCAACACTGCACGGAGGAAGTCCCTTTTTGCATTTCACGTCCAGGTATTATTTTAAGTATTTTACGCCCAGTAAACGTAGAGAATTGTTTGAACAGCTCGGGTGTTTGAACTAGTGCTTAAGTATCAACGCCATAAGAGTAATAGAACTGTATCTATGAAGCGCAAGAGGGATCTAAGTACGTGCAATGTTGCCACATTGTGCATGTAAAATGTCATCGTACAACATTTTGCCACTTACACTTTCGTCTCCAATTTAGCCGAGGATTATGGGTAGCTTCTGGACATCCTGTATATATTATGTAACATACTTAGAGACCCGGACATTTAGCGCAATTATTTGAGAAGTCGCTGAACTTTAAACACGTAAACAATTTAATTACTTTTGCAATTGGGTCTTATTATAACTGAAACTTGACCCTGAGGACTGTGAACCGATAGCAGTCCTGCACGAACTCACTGCATACAGTGATACCACTCTCTGAAGTAGCAACCATTGTACAAGTAGCTGAGGATAGAATATACACAGGACTGTGGAGTCTAGCCGGCAAGATGTTCAACCAGCGAAACTTCCTGATCTCTAAACATACATTATATATAATATGAAGCTCATGCTTGTATATCAAGTCTCTTCAGTCAATGGCTGTCATTTTCTTTTCTGAACTTCAGAAGCATAAGGCACTATGTCCATTTTTTGACAAAATACTCTTTTTACCATGGAAATTACCTCAGTTTTAAGTACTACCTGGTGGCATACATGACAGAGTCCGTGTTCTGTAAAAAACATTTTGAGCTCTAGATAGCTGAATTCAGTAGTGAATCGCATTCTAAACTGCTCTCCTGAAAACCGTTATTTATGTGACGAAGTGTTTTTTATGCCTCTGAAGTACAGAATGTATTAAACGTCAACTACAGAAATATCAGCAGAGTTAGTACCTAATATTTTTGTGGGGGAAATATTTTACAGCATTTTGTTTCGATGTGTCACGTGCATATCTGCAGCTATGCTTCGTGGTCCATGATTGGTTGTTTTCAACTCTCAGTGTCTTGGGGTTTGATCCGCCACTCACAGACGTGTGGTGTCGCAGTAACCTTGTTCTCACTGGCCCACTCGAGTAAGTTACGTCTCTGCTCAGATACGCGCTGCCAATAACCATGGGGCAAGGCTGCAGATGTGAACAGAAGGCACTGAAACAAGTTGTTGCAAAAATATTTTCACCAGAAATGCAGTGGTTGTCAGTGTCAGAACTACCGGGACAGAAGAGTGTGTTAGCGAAACAAAACACTGGCGGGGTTTTATTAGGAATGTGGACAACGTCTTCCGTTCCTTCCTCGTACCATCAAAACTAGTGTCTCATGTCAAACTGTGTGTTTCGTAACTGAGTCGAACTGCTCTACTGCACTCTTCCCAACCGTGCACGTGTTTCACAAGGACGTCACTTATGAGCAGCACTGTACAATCCAAACTCAGAGCGCAGTGCTCTCAAGTAGATAAATAACTAAGGGTGTGATTACAATAGGAAAAATTAAGCGTTGATAATTATACAGTAATCGTTTGTCGGTCACGAGGAAACACATGTTGAGTGAAAACAGCGCACAATATAATCGTGAAGTCGTAATTCCAGACAATGGTAACTAGCGACAGTACACCAATCAGAATGTGGCGATGAAAACTATATATTTGGAGGGAAGTTATTGTTTGACATGCCCTTTTGTAAATTATCGTGTTGAGATTTTTCCATTCAGGGAAGGAGAACAGATGTATCAAACTTTGTTAATGTTTTGAACATTGGTGGCATTTCTCTGCCTTGTAGATGGAATATGTTTCAGCCTTATTGGCTGCTTCTCTGTAACGATTACTTAAGCTACAACATATGACTATTTCTTGTTCAATTGTTTGAAAACCTTATCCACGCACACGACCTGCTAAGTTCTATTGCAAACCATCGCAGTAAACAACACACATTCAGATCTACAGTATACGTCATAATGCCTACGTTAATACTTCAGTTTTCAATTGTAAACCTACCTTAACTGGTACACTGACTTTGTAACTGCTGTCAGACAAATGAGTAGTTCGCATTGCTACCATGTGAGACCACGTATTACGCCCAAGTAACGAATGTGTAACGACACTGGCAAACCTAATTTATGACGTTTCTCATAAATCAGCGAATTAGTTCCGCACGTCGAAAGGACACAGATCATCGTTCAATTAACTTTTTCGGTTCCATACGGAGAAGTGTACGTTATTATTGTGACCATTGTTGTCACTCGTCGTGTAACATGTTTCCCGTTACAAAATAATATATGCATAAAATACCTGCAAATTTCACGTTATTTATTGGCGACAGACTAGAATCCACTGGTCCATGCTCACCCGAATACACTCTTCAGACGTTGTTGACTCAGGGCATTTTTATATTTGTGTGCTCGCATTATGCTGTACGTAGAGACCTGAAAAATCCGCGTCTCCATTTAGGAGCGAGCTAGGATTAAAACAACTGTACATGCATGCTAGTTTGTAAATTAGCTCTTCGCTTATTTTTAGGGACCTCTGATTTTCGCAAAAAAGAATTGTGCAACAACTTGTTTCAGCGCCTTATGTTCACACCTGCAGCTCTGCTTCAAGGTTATTGGCAGCGTGATGTAGTGCAGAGACGTATTTCAGTTGACAGCACCAATGAGAACAATGTTATTACGACACCACACGTCTGTGATTTGCTGGTAGAATCCTAAGACGTGCGAGAGTTGAAACATTCTATCACAAAGCACTAAGCGGAGATGTAGATATACGGCACTGAAACAAGTTGTTGGAGAGTTATTCTCGCGGAAATAAGGGCTCCTTACTTATCCTCCATCTCTTGTGGGACGCCGTGACAATAATACAGAAGCAGCTGAATGCAGGTACATATCACAGTGTCAGCGAGCAGCCAATG
The DNA here is from genome assembly GCA_003012365.1 of Medauroidea extradentata. Lineage (NCBI taxonomy): Eukaryota > Metazoa > Arthropoda > Insecta > Phasmatodea > Phasmatidae > Medauroidea > Medauroidea extradentata. Next base: position 7,425 of record PNEQ01127620.1, on the reverse strand, counting down.
GACAGCTGGTGTCTGCTCGAGTCTGGAGATAATCTTAGAGGCCAGTTTACCTGTCAGTGAACCCAAGACTTTATCCGCTCTCTAGGTATACGTTAGTGTGTCTGTCGACCTTATATCATTGGCTGAAAAAAATCCGTCAGGCGTGCCAATGGAAAAGTCAGATGAGAAGACAGTAATTTGGATTCCAGCCTCCTGTTTAATTATAACGCGAAATTTAAAGGTGTCTCTCTCTGTCGGACTCTCTCTCTCTCCCTCTCTCTCACTCTCCCTCTCTCTCTCTCTCTCTCTATATATATATATATATACACATAGCACTAATTATCAATAGCCAAGAATTGAAATCTACACATTGACATGCCGCACACTTCCAAGTCTCGATCCTGCTTAATTAATTTATGTATTATTAATTATTATCGTTAATTAACTTGTAGGGAATATATGACACAAAATTGGCAAAAATCAAAATAATATACATAAAAATTCTCTTGATCTGATCGCCACCAAATTTCACGGGATCACCCACTGGGCTAATCTGAAGATTGTCTGTAAATTTCATCAAAATCGCTTCAGCCGTAATGGAGTCCATAGGGAACACACATACACACATCGACTTTTATGTAGATAGAGAATGTCCCGGAAATATACTCAGAATAAGCCCACCATGCGAATCTTCGGCTAAATTGGAGACGTATATGTTAGTTGCAAAATGTTGTACGATGTTTTACATGCACATGGTGGCAGCATTGCATGGACAAAGTCCCCTCTTGCACTCCACGTCTAGGTATTACCTACTTTATGAATGTTACGTCAAGTAAACGAAAAGTCGTGTTTGGACTGCTCAGGATTTTAACTTGCAGGTCAGAACAATAGTAGTAAGATATCTGTGTAGCGCAAGATGGGACTAACTACTGTGCTATGTTGCCACACAGTGCACGTTAAATGTCACCGTACACCGTTTTGACAGTGACATTATCGTCTCCGAATTAGCCCAGGATTCTCGTGGTGTTTAAATATATGTGTAAAGCTTTTCCCTGTGCTCTGCCGTACTAAAACGTTGACGCATCTACTGAAACACAAGTTATCGAGAGATAAAACATACACTCCAAGGCGGTATAGACTACAGTGTTCTGTCCCCAGCTCCGACAATCCTCGTTCAGGTTTCCCATGATAACTTGAAATAGCTTCCAGACAATGCTGGGGTGTTTCCTCGACAAAGGCAATGGCCGAGCACTTTCCCAGTTCCCGTCATTTATTTTAAGTTGTGAGTAAACCGTCTCTAACTACCCCGCTGTTGAAGAGACGTTAAGACAACTGTTCTTCTAGACCGTCGATAGTTGAATAATTCGTATGAATATTGTATACATAGGACGGTATTCTGCATCAGTAGACTTTGCCCAATTATAAATTACCAGTGAATCATTCTGTAAGTTTTTTGTATTTGAAACTAACTTACGCTAAGTATTTTATTACTATTAATTCGATATTCACAGCCATATTCTATAAGAGTAAAATACTTTTCATAAGACCGTTTCATAGGAGAAAAGTATTTCATACCGAACTAGCATATTTCGCATAGTCTATTTATGTATAGACCGCGCAGTTTACTAGCAAAAAAATAAGAATACAAAGATGTAGTAATAGTTACACATGATTGATACAATTTGTTTAGTTAGTTTAATAGCGTCACTGTTTCCAATTGTCTGTAATCAGAACACAGTGAGTGCGCTCGAGGCCCTAAGGTCGACTATTGCTTGCCCAACACTGGTCGCATCGCCTCTAAGCGCAACGAGATCGACTATCGTCTGTCTTCCCTCACTCATAAGTGCAGTACGGGGAAAAAATTACAATATTTGCTTATCCCGACTCTTGAAATTAATACGCTCAGAGTCTACAAATGTTAAGAATTTTTGAACGGCCACTAACATCATCATTTACTTTGTACACTTCGCAATAAAATTGTGATTTCTTCAACTGCATTCTGCAAGAAATTTTAGGATTCCGAGGTACAGAATGCTAGGCAGAATAGTTAAGTTTCGTGTGAAAATTAGTGGAAATATTTTAGAAGAGCCCTTACGGACGTTTAGGTTTGAAAAAAGCGTAATTTTATATTGTTATGAAATACAGGTGTTGGTTTTGTAAACGTAACTTGGGAAAATAGTTTCAGCCAGCTTTCTCATAATGGCATTTAAAAGTCAAATGCTGCATGAATTTCGTTCTTTTTAGCTGCAAAAACCAATGGCTTTTAATGAAATGAAAAAATTAATCACATATTATATACATGTCGCTGCCTACTGCTTGACGTAAACAAAAAGCGGTTACCAAATATTTTTTATTTAAAAGAAACTGCCGAATTTTTTTATTTTTTGTTACTTTTAGAAGAATTTTTTTAGAAATCTAAAAATATTTTGTAACAGGTTGCTGTATATGTCAAACAGAAGCATGGGACGTGTAGTTTATATGTGAACATTTTCATTTAATTATGTTCACTGGGATTCACGGATTATAAGAACGAAAATCATCCAAACTTTGACTTTGAGGTGCCATTATGGGAAAACTGGGTGAGATATATTTTTGTAAGAGAAATATACACTTCGAATTAACGTCTAAACAATCAAATATAAAATTACGAGTTTTTTCCCCACTTGAACGCTCTTAACAGTGATGTTTTCAACATGAGGTGAGCATGGAGCAGCGCTGGAATGAATAGACAGGAGAAACGGGAGACCCCGAGATAACCCATTAGCCAACTAATGACATCGTCCGGCAAGATTCGCGTGGACAATGTCTTTGTCATTATTTTCCTCCCATAAATATTACGCGACTGTCTCTTGAAGACGCATGTACAATCATCACTAAGGAGAGGACATTTTGTTGGATTATTTTAGCGACATGTTACAAGCAGGGATCTGAAATATTCGCGTTTTTTAAGTACAAGATAGAACTCAAACAACTGTGCGTGACACTTTGTGATTGGCACTTGACGTATTTCACACCGTTTGGAGGATGCTGGGTGTATAATGCATAAGGACCATTTATTTTCGCGAAAAAAATGTTTAGCAACAATATCGCACCCCCAATACAATACCAACACATCTAAGAAATCAACATTTTTTAGTTATGTATGTAGTGAAATATGGGACAGTTTTCTCTACATAACGCAATACTAACATAATGATAAAAAGGATTCCGAAAATCTAATAAAAAGGTTTTGTTTCAGCATATTTGCCAAGTAACAGCAATAATTTGTGCCTAGACTAATATTTCTACTATTTATTCAACATGAAGATAAACACGAGAAGTTGATTTTCAGTTCAATACCAACATATTTTGTGTAAAGTTTGAATTACACTGCAGTATATTTTTAGTTATGTTGGTATTGCATTGGAGATGCGAAAGTTTCAGTGCCTTACATCTACATCTCTACCTACAGATCACAGAAGTGTGGTGTCGTAATAACATTGTTCTCATTGGAGCTGTCAACTGAAAAACGTCTCTGCACTACAACACCTTGAAGCAGAGCTGCTGGTATGAACATAAGTCGCTGAAATAAGTTGTTCAACAGTTCTTGTCGCAAAAATCAGGGGTCCCTAACAATACAGAAGTAATTAAATGCTGGCCCAATCATGTGTCAGCCAATGAGCAGCCGCTTTTGCTCGAGAACACAGATGTAATTTAGCTTACAGGTCAATGAACCCATAATTTTTTCTAGTTTCTAAAGGGAAAAGAATGTTTTCAGGGTATAATGACCTGCATGTTATAATATACTGTCCTGAGTATACTAAATCCGCCACCATTTGTCCACTAGCTGCTGCTCAGTGGAACAACAGACAACGAAGAAATAAATGCAACTTGAGAAGAAACACAAAAGTGGATTATAGCATGCGTGTCACTGACCTTGGGAATTTCTTTAACTGAAACACCTGTAAGTTTCCGTCACATGCGTCCACGACTTATCTGACGAATTGTGAAGGACCCCGAATAATTTATAAGTAGGGACCCATGATTTTTCACGAAAATACTTCTGCACCCACATGTTTCAACGTCTTAGTTCCACCTCTGTAGTTCTACTTGTTAATTATTGACAGAGTTTGTCTGTGACCCTACCAGTCAGAATGAGGTTGCTGCGAACAACACACGTCCGTGATTAGCAGTAAAACGTTACGACACGTGACAGTTAAATTCAGCCAATCACATACCACGAATCAGAGCCCCAGACATGCACACGAAGCACTGAAGCAAACTGGTGCAGACATATTTCCACCAAAAATGTTACTCCCTATTTGTAAGTAGAGGGGATGGTGGCGGTATATCGCGGAAATGTTTCGTGCCAACATACTCTTGAAAACACTGCAGTTAATTACAACATATATGATAGGGTGATATACGTCTGACACAACGTAGCTGTCTGCTGACCAATAACTGACATCAAATACTACAATAGCGAGATTCTTATTGGATCAGTCAAATAGGGCAACAGCTCCACGTGCAAGTGAAAGCCAGTAATCTTCTGGTAAGCTGAAACTGCGTTGAAACCAAGCAAATAGTCAAGTTATCCGCCTTAAACCATCATCTATATTTATAAGTAAATAATTGCGCGCCAAAACATGGCCCAACACTGCGGCAGCAATTAGCCAATCAGTAGATGGCATCTACTCGTGTTATGTCCGCCGGTGTGAACTCGTAGAATTTTGTCAGACTCTTGCAAATCTTTCACCTTTCGACGCGTCACAATGTACAGTGCTGTGTACACGACGAACTGATGCTAGTCGTACTTCACACGTCACTGGTATCGTGATACTGTTGCACTTTCCCATCACTGTTACGTCACAGTTATATCGCAGACTGAAGGACGGTCAAATGTTGAAGAAGTATAATCGCAAAAGTAACAACACCATATTAAACATTCAGAATCTAGGTTACCAACAACAGCATTTCCTGAAATCTTGAGCACTTTTGTCACCTTATCCAAGATCTTTCACTGTTGCACAGCGGGTTTAACACAGAGTGGATTCTGTCGCAGTTGTTACAGATGGCCATCTGATACATGGTTAGGTTTCAACTCGTTCAGTGCATTACTGATTAATGTAAGTAAATCTGAGCACTCTGCATATAGTTCACTGTTGGCCGGAAGCAAGCTACCGAAGTACAGTGCGCGTCTAGAAATTACGTGACAGCAGACCAAAAACAGGACTACATCAGCTGATCAAGTGTCAGCTCTGAATACGCTCATAATTCAGTTATCAGGATGTACTTGCCTGAATCGCTGGCCGAATACAGTATCCCCCGTGGCTGTTTTTGTTTAAAACTGAGTATGCATTTATTATTTACGGTCTGATGTGCAGTTGAACGGAATTGATAGACTTAATAATGTTATATATATATATATATATATATATATATATATATATATATATATATATATATATATATATATATAAAATTGGAACACAGTTTGCCTTTTGAACTCTTGGCGATTGATCGATCGACAAGCTAGTGGTTAAGAAAATGGGAAAGAAATAACTCAAACCTGAACCTGTCTTCAATGCTTATTTGGTGTTCAGCTCGGGTTTTATTTATTTAAAAAGCTGCTTGTTTCTCGGAGTAATTGTGCGATTCGAGTGACCTTAATTTCGACTTACTGATGTTGCGCAAAGTTAATATATGTACAAAAGTTAGTTAAAATTAAACTTCTGGATATTTCCTTAAGTGACGTGCTTAGAAGACATGCCCGGCCTAGTAATGGAAAGAAACGAGTGTTTAAAAAGAGAAAGACTGTGGTTTCCATAGTAATGAGATGGCAGGTGACTAGACACGCCCACGTCGACAGGCAGTCAACATGAAACCTGCGAGGGCAGAATGCCGCAGTAGGGCGGAACTGGGTCAAGCAGCCTGAGAGGAGCTGAAGTGTGCATAGTGTGCAGTCTAGTCTTCAGGAGACTCGACAAACGAGGCACATGACATAACAAGGTGGTAATGCCGGCGTCGATGCGCAGGTGGGGCAGGATGGAAGATGGCCGGCGCACGCGGCACGGCGGGACTGGAGAGGGTGTCGGGGTGGCGTGTCGACGTCCACGGTGCGTGAGCATCGTCGTACGTGGAGGCGCGCGCATGGTCGCTCCGAGAGGTGGCGACTTACCTTGCAGTCGTCGCAGGAGTAGGCTACCGAGTAGGGCTGTTGGCAGTCGTAGCGGGCGATGACCTCGGAGAACTTGCAGAAGGCGGCGGCAACGAGTCTGTCGAGTCGCAGCACGGCGTCCAAGGTGTTGGTGCAGGACTCGCCACCCCGCGCTAAACGTCGTCGCTCGGCCGCGCCCAGCACTCCCAGCACGTCGTGCTCACAGCAATGCGCCAGCCGCAGGCGCTCGAGGCGCTGGAGGCGTGTGTCGGGGGCGGCGGTAGGCGCGCACAGCCATCGCCGCTCCTCCTCGTCGTCCCCCAAGTAGTAAAGGCACTGCGGATCAGTACTGTTGTCGGCGACGCAGGGCCGCGGGCAGGTCGAGTTGGGCGGGCCAGGGCCCTCGCTGACACGCGGCCGCGCCGTGCAGGAACCGCGCAGGTCGGGCGACGCTGCCGGCTCGGACAGGTCGCAGGCTGACAGCCAAGGGTTCAGCAGCCGCAGCGGGGCGGCGGGGGCGGAGGCGCGAGCCATCAGGACCAGCAGCGCAGCGAGGAGGGCCGCCGACGACCAGCCCTGGGGCATTGTCCGGCTCCGGCCGTCGCGATCGTGGTGCCTGTAGCGAGAAGGCGCTCAGCAGAGACAGCAGCTACGTGTGGGCGCCCCGAGAAGTGCATCGCGTCCGCGGGAGGACGGTGGGACGTGCGTCGTCGGCCACCGCGGGCCTCCGGTGACATCCGGCGGCGGGTGCGGCAGGGCGGGGGCGGTCCTCATGCTGGGCCCTGGCCGGCCGCGCACCGCCTCGCCATGGCTCGCCTGGGCTTCACGCGCCGCGCCGACATGCGCCCGCCATCTTGCAGGGGGGGAGGCGCTCCACTGCAGCTCGCCAGGCCCCCAGCCAGCCACCCGGGGCTGCGGCCGGCGCCAGGTGGCAGCACCTGCCGGCCGCCATCTTGGCGCGATCGATACCACGCACCCTGCCTCCTGGCACCACCTAGCGGTAGCTGGCGCAACTACTTGCAGCGCTGCGAGCGGCCGCCGAGTGCAACAAGCCACTATACAATGCTGCCAACTTAAATGGCATTTACCTCTTCTTGTAACGACACTACTATGGCCGCCTTCCGTTATTCACTGATTTCACTGATATCACTGACAGTTCGCCAGTGTCCGTGAACAATAAGGGAACAGCATCAGTAATCAGCAAAATATTTTCACTGTCAGTAAAGAGATAATATCGGAACATTAAATCAGTAAACATTACTGCAATGTACGTTGCCTAGCAACCACATCTCTGGCATATCTGTGATTTC
>PNEQ01127604.1:0-17875 GCA_003012365.1 Medauroidea extradentata | reverse complement strand
ACTGTTGTTTTAATGCATCCCATGCCTCCTGAGCTGTATCTTTGTCCATTATTTTCTGATATACTTCATCAGTAAGTGAACTTGCTATCATTGACTTGGCATAACTGTTTGCCTTACGATACAATTCACTTTTTTCTTTATAAGCCTTCCTATCTGAATCTTTGGCTTCTGCAGGCAAAGGATCGGGCTTTTTTAACTTGTTATCAATGACATATAATGCACCTTCATGATAATCAAGTAAGTCTCTAATTTTTCGTTTCCAAATGGGCCATTCTGACTCACACGATAAAGGTTTTATGTGCTTTGTCAAATCCATACTGACAGGATTTTAAACCTTACTTAACACAATAAAACCTACTTAAAATTATTCAATATTTAATAAAGACCCTTATCTTCGGGTCTGGGCCCATAATCTAATGTGAACTTTCCGAAGGCTATATGGGCTGAACTGGTCAGTTCTGCAGTCTATATTTTAAACAGAACAGGGAAATCATCTGAAGAAGGTGTCAGTCCATTTGAGCTTTGGATTGGTAAGAAACCTAGAATCAAACATCTGCGAATAATTGGGTCTGCCTGCTATGTTCTTATTCCAGCTCAAAAGCGAAGAAAAATGGATGAGAAAACTATTAAAGGATACCTTGTAGGATACGATGGTGACGAAAGATATAGAATATACCTACCTGAAAATAATAAAGTAATATTGTCACGAGATGTGATATTTCACGTAAAGCTAATGGAATGTGATGAAAAAGTGGGTTTACCACTTCGAAATTTTGAGTCGATAAAGGACGAAGAAGAATTTGAACTAGAGATATCAGGTAAACAACGCACAGAAGATAGCTATGAAGAGAGTGAGACTCGAGTAGAGACAGAGAATGCAGATTATCAAACACAAGAGGAAAGACAACTCAGAAAACGCTCAACATTAAGGAAACCTAAGCATTTAGAAGATTTTTTCATGACTACAGAGGAGTTTCTTAGTGTTATTAAAGTTCCTGAAACATTTGAGAAAGCTTTCTACAGCAAACAGAGTGTGGAATGGAGAAGAGCTATGGACAAAGAGATGGAATCTCTACAAGCAAATAACACGCGGAGAAAAGTGGCCTTACCAGAAGGGGTTAAAGCAATTCCATGTAAGTAGGTGTTTCGGTTGGAGACAAATCCTGATGGCAGTGTTGACAAATATAAAGCAAGATTGGTTGTCAAGGGGTTTAGTCAACGTCAAGGAATTGATTACATTCAGTCCAGTAGCGAGAATGGAAACAATTCGTTTAATGTTGAGTATTGCTGCAAACGAAAACATGTATCTCACTCAGTTTGATGTTTCAACAGCATTCCTATATGGTGAGCTTGAAGAAGCAATATTTTATACAACAGCCACAAGGATATGATGATGGTACAGATGACGTCTGTGAACTGAAGAAAAGTTTATATGGATTAAAACAAGCTCCAAGATGTTGGCACAAACGATTTGGAGATTTTCTAGTAAACCAAGGCTTCAAGGCAAGCGAAGCAGATCCATGCTTGTACATTCGAGAAATAAATGGTAAAAATATCATATTAGTGTTGTATGTTGACGACGGTTTGGTCGCAACAACTGATTCAGAAGACCATGATGAATTTCTCAAGGAATTGAATTCTGAATTTAAATTCACTTCGAAGAAGGCAGACTATTTCTTGGGCATATAAATAAAACAAGAAGAAGGCTGTATAAAGTTAAGCCAGAAAGCTTATGCAAAGAGGATTCTTGAACGCTTTAATTTTTCTGACTGCAAGCCAATGTCTACACCAATGTTAAAACATTCGGAACCTTCAGAATTAAGGAAAGATTGCGTTAAAGAGAATAATTTTGCTTATCGGCAAGCAGTTGGTGCATTAATGTACTTAATGCTTTGTACAAGACCAGATCTGGCATACAGCGTGGGATTCTTATCAAGATCTCTTGAAAACCCATCTGCAGAGGACGTAACCAGAGTCAAAAGAGTTTTTAGTTACATTTCAGGATCTCTACAACTTGGAATAATTTACAAGTGCGATGAAAGAAAAGGAACACTAGAATGTTTCAGTGATGCAGATTTTAGAGGCTGCACAAAAACTGGTCGATCAACTACAGGAGTAGTAATCTCTCATGCTGGTGGAGTGATTTCACGCTTAAGTCAGAGACAAGCAATGGTAACTACATCAACCACAGAAGCAGAGATTGTTGCTGCAAATGAAGCAGCTAAAGAAATAATTTGATTAACTAAATTATTTGAAGAAATTCTGAACATTAAAGACGTTCCTGTTCTTCAGGCGGACAATTCTGCTGCAGTAAGACTAGCCAAGAATCCTGAATTTTATCGCAGGACAAAACACATTGCAACTAAACATTTTTTCATCAGAGAAAAAGTGACAGAAGGAAAGCTGAAAATCCTACAAATTCCCACAGAACGTCAAGTTGCAGATATCATGACGAAACCATTACCCCGAACTCGGCTGAAGATGCTGTGTAATGAAATGGGACTTGAGTAAAACATTACTAAAATGTTAACTTTAAATTATCAAAGGAAAGTGTTGAAATCGATAGTCCAGAGAGAAATGATATTTTGAAGTTAATCAAAATAAGGCTGATATTTTTTGTTTGCTGCAGTGTAGTTCTCTATGAAGTAATGAACAAAATATAAGTACAAGGCTTAAGATTTTTTATTCAAGTTATTGTTAATCAAGTAAGTAGAAATTATCCAATATTTATGTATTTAGTTAAGACAATATTTACCTATATAAATTTAGTAATACGTATCTTAGTATATATATTTTCTTCATTCTTTCATCAATCTTGGTACACGTATACTGCATACAAACCTTACTTAACTTTTCTATATTTCGTTCATCATTCTGTAACACTTCGAAAATGGAGGCTACTTTTTTTCATCTGTATTATAAGATAGAAAAATATTTCCCCCAATTATTAAATTAGTTACTCTCACTTTACTTAGCAAGCTGACTCGCCTTTTGTATATTATTTTCTTTTAGCATACGACACATAAATTGTATCATTTAGTATTCCTAGATTACATAAACTATGCTGACTTCCACGGTAAATTTGCATCCACTTTGAGGAAAGTAGGCTTACCAGTTAAGCTGGTAATTTATTTTATTAACTCTAAATAATAATTTTCATGAATTTATTACCATACAGAAATTACGAAGACTGTGACAGATTCACGTCATCCTCCCTGACAATAACTAAGCTTCAATACAGCAATGGGAATAGTAACCAGTTGAATCGTAGGGATTCGTGTATTCATATCATTAAAATTTAATGAAAATTATAGTAAATGGTTTATCTGCACCGTAAGTACACAAATGTACTTCAATTTAAGAAATTAAACTATACTTTACTATTTTGTAACTTTTATTAAGACGGTACTACAATTCAGCATACACTTGTAATAAAGATCTTCATATAGTTAAACAACGGATGCATATTGTTGTGATATTGCCTGGCAAGCCGGTCAGCGAGAGAGGTTCGAGCTGCAAATTGTCCAGCGTTGGGAAACCACTGAAGATAGCAACTCACCTCACCCTTCGTAGTGGCGCAATAATGAGGACAAGCACGCCGATATATGGCACTGTTACCTAGTAAACCGGGTCTGTCGTCCACCAGCATTCATCCGATCAACAGCAGTCTAGTTCTCCGCCGGGACTCGTGGGTCGAGTCCCGGTGGGTGCGTGCTCGTTCGTCGATGCCGTCTCCACATCAATCCAGCTTCGGTATAAGGTCGACAGATCTAATTATGTGGCAGCAGCCCTCATCTTAATATAATATATTAATATTCAATATTGCGCTCCCTTCATAAATTAATATAATACTCTGTAAATGTCCTTGTATTCAGAGTACCTGCCATTTTAGTAGAGTAAATGCCCGTTTAACCATAGCTGTCTTAGTCTTTTAAACCTGAACGTCCTTAGTGTAGCTAACATCTGAGCGAATCCCCCCCCCCTCCAAATAATAATTTCTGAGCAACCATTTAAATAAAACTCGAAAGAATAATTAGTGTAACATTATGGATTTCAAGGACGTAAAGAAGTTAATTCTTTCGATTGTCTTGTGGAGGAAATGTAATTCGAAAACTATATATTTTGTTCTAGAGCAGATATTACTACCCAGACTCCAGCAGGAAATCGAACCATCACTTACTCTTTAGTTCGAAAAGTGGGCAGGAAGCATGTTTATATTTTACGGATTTTCGAATTTTTTATATTTTAGTGGTACCTCTTTTTTCGGGGTGCTCCCAAATTTTTTCTTTTCAAAAATCTATATGGATTTTTGGTTTATTAGAAATATCGGCAAAAGTGTAGAGGGTAAAAAGAGTTTCCGACGAAAAATTACTTTTCCGATTTTGTTTAAGGGGGCATCAAATTTTGAGGCCCATAAATTTTGAACAGTTTGAGGTACACAGCTGGTATCTAAAATATACACTAATCTAACGCATTTCTATCCGTACTTAGCGATTTTTAGTTCAACTCGAAAAATTAATGTAACACCATGTATTTATGCTCTAAAATTAAATTAATGTACATATTTTTTTTTCACATTCTGCGCGTCAAATTACATAACTGTACCAAATTAAATTAAGATATCTAAAAAGTTTCGAAGTTATGAATTTCTAAAAAAATTTTAAGGGGTCCACATATAAATGTTAAACTATTCGTGTCACGAAACTGAGCTTCTGGCAGTGGGTTATCAAGCATGCCCATTTCACTTATTTTCGTTACATTTTAATTTTAATGAGCCCAACATTCCGTATTTCATTTTCCTTATACATATATATATAAAACATGCGCCGAAGTTATGCCGAATATGCTTCTTACGCCCTTTTGGCGTATTTTGTCACATTCCCCCACCTTAAAATACTCTTAAATTCCGTGTTTGAAGGTCCTATCGCGAAATATGCCGAAGTTATGACGAATATACAACGTACGCCTTTTCTGCATATTTCGGCATGTGCCCTACCTTAAAGCACCTCCATGTTCCGAGTTTGAAGGTCCTGCCACAAAATATGCCGAACTTATGCCAAATATACAACTTACGCCTTTTCTGCATATTTCGGCATGTTCCCCACCTTAAAGCACCTCCATGTTCCGAGTTTGAAGGTCCTATCACAGTTCTGTTCCAAGTCATTCTGTTGCACCTAGTCATTCTGAACTAACTACACTTCCAGTTCATCGCCAGCACCTGCAACCTTCTCAAACACCTGCAGTACCTATTACCTCTGCCCAAGACACTATTCTGGAAAATACTACTTTGCTTGATGAAGATTAGCAACGCTAGTTGCTTGGCCAATTGTCGAACAACTTGAGACCATACTGTCTCAAATCTATTCGCAAGAATTCACAAGTCAATGAGAGAGGTAATGTTCTCTGAGGAAGCTGAGGCTGTTCGCTTGGGTCGTTCACGTCGCAATGTGGTTATGTCAATTAAGGCAGGGGTCGATAAAGACCCAAACATTTACAACTTACCTGTCGCTGTCAACGAGGTTGCGGCCATCTTTGTCGACGACGAACCTCCACTGAGGAATGACATTAGAATGTACCCCAAGGATAAACCTGTTTATAAGTATCAACCAGCTCAGTTCCTGTGTCGATCCAATGACATACCCTCTACTTATCCCGCATGGTGAACCTGGTTACATCAGTGGCCAGAGTCAACTAACTGGTGGCAGTAAGTTATGCAAGGAAAAATGGCACCTGCAATAAATTTTATGCATTCCGCATAATGCAGAGGCGCTACTTCTCCATACTTCAAAATTCTGGCAAACTTTTTTCAGCAGTACCTGGTTGACTGTTACTGCAAGGCTGAATCTCTTAGTATATGATTCGTCAAGCGGAACCAAGATAAGTTATGCGTGGAAGCATACCAAGAGCTCATGGAACACGATCAACAAGCTGGCGAACATGCCGATACTAGAGTCAGTAAGAAAGCCATAATACCTTCATCCTTCTATGGCCTGCCAGGCAACTACATCATTCCTATCAAGAAGCCATAGCCATTATGAGACAGTATGGGAAACCAGACATATTCGTACCTTTCACTTGCAATCGTAAATGGCCAGAAATTGTCTTGAACTTGAAAGGCCACCAGCAAGCACGCCACAGGCCAGACTTGGTTTGCCATGTATTTAAAGTTAAAATGGATGCCCTTATTGAGGACGTCAAACATCAAAGTTTTGGAAAAGTAGATGCTTACACTTACGCCATTGAATTTCAGAAGCGCGGGTTGCCGCATTCTTACATTCTCATCATTCTACAAATATAAGACAAAATTAAAACGCCCGAAGAGGCTAACAAATTTTGCCGGGAACAGATAATCGACCCTTTACAACTCAATCTTCACAATTTGGTTAAGTCACACATAGTACTCGCAAGGTGTAGCCGCACTGCGCCTTGCTACCGAGATGGTCAATGCCGCTTTCACTTTCTGAAAGCTTTCCACGAAGAAACACTTCTCAACTTCAAAGGTGTTGTACAGTACAAAAGACCAGACGACGGCCGTACTTTTAACATTGCCAACAATACATAGGCTACGACAACCGCCACATTGTTTCATACAACTGCTACTGGCTTCAAAAGTATCAGTGCCACATAAACGTTGAACTGTGCTATTCCCTGCATGCTACCGGATACCTATTCATGTACATATTCAAGGGACACGACTCTGCCGTAGTTGAAGTTGTAGTTGATGAAGTCCAGTATTCCTTGGACTGCAGGTATCTCAACTCCACCGAAGCTGTTTGTCGGTTATTGTCATACAATATGTCAGACAAAACCATCGCTGTTATGAGGTTGGGACTGCACCTCGAGGACATGCAACCTGTCTTCATTACCGACAATAACGTAACTGCTGCTGTGGAGGATGCACGTGACAAGTGTACTCAGCTGACTGCTTTCTTTCACTACAATTCACAACATAAGCAGCGGTATCATGCTGGCATCGCCGAATGTCTTTCAACACCTTGCCCTCTTCACAACACCATTTCCAGAATGTACTATCCTAAACCACAGAGTATCGAACAACCTATGTGTCTCGGAATTCTACTACATAATGTAAAAGATCCTACTTCCTTCCAAGACTGTAGGTGTAACCCCACCTACAAAGATGCATGTCAACAACTTCTTATTCCTGATCGTGACGACATCTATGAAGTTACACTGTTCGAAGCAGCTTCTTGGTGTTTGCCAGCACGCCTTAGAATCTTCTTTTCTCACATACTAATTCATTGCAACCTTTCTGACCCTCAGCATTTTTACGAACGCTTGAAACCACACCATATCGATGACAATTATGATGATGCTGTTGCTTCTGAAAACAGGACACTACTGCACATTTCTTCGCAATTATCTGATTTCGACAAATTTCTTGCAGATTATAACCTTCCGTCACCCGCTCAAGACCGCATACAAGATCTACCTCGCCTCGAGACTGACCATGAACATGCTGAGGCTGAACGTATGTCTTCTCTACTTAATTCCGACCAACGCTTAGTGTTTGGAAAAATTGCTTCTTCTATTTCTGAATCTGAGACTTCTGACGAATCTCTGTGCAGGGCGTTTTTGTAGATGGTCTTGGAGGTTTGGATAAAACATTCTTATACAACTGCCTCATTCACAGCCTTCAAGCGGAAGGTATGCCCTGTCGCCTGGACAGACATTGCTCCAATTCTTCTTTCTGGCGGGAGTACTGCACACTATTTTAAAATTATCTGTGTCTGTATTGAAAGACTCTGTATGCAATATCTCTCATCAATCTAGAGAGGCTGAACTTTTACGATCATGCAGCTTGATAATCTGGGATGATGCTCCTATGGCACCGAAAGAAGCTATACATCAAGTTGACTTTATGCTTAGAGACATCACTAAGAATTATAGAACCAAGTTCGGCGGAAGGGTACTACTACTGGGAGGCGACTTCAGGCAGGTGCTTCCTATTGTTCAACACGGTAAACGAGCTGACCAGGTCAATGCCTCCATCAAAAATTCCTCACTTTGGCCATCATTCACACAGTTCAGCTTAAGGCACAACATGCATGCCGACCAAGGGCAGGAAGAATTTCAGAACTTCCTCACGCACATCGGAAACGGGACAGCACCATCAATTGAGAGCCTACCAGCCGACGTAGAGCTGCCACCGTGCACTGCACTTCCCCAGGACGCTGATATCTGCTCTTCTGTGTTCGGCAATGAAACACGCACCGAACAGGTAATATAATATTACATGTTACGATACCTAACAGTTTCTTTGTCTGTTGGGAATTTTGTTTTAACCCTTTTCTGTTCTGTGCTGTGTTTACAGGTAATAAGCACCCGTGCCATACTCTGCCCTAAGAACGATGATGTTGACACGATCAATGAAAAGTTGATATATCGGATAACTGCTCCAACAAAACCATTCTTGAGCTTCGACAAACTCGAAGAATCTGAGGAAGACTCTACGAATGTTCCTACTGAGTATCTCAACTTTCTTCGTATTGCTTCCCTTCCTCCCCATTCCTTGAAACTTGCTGTCGGCTCATGCTTCATGCTCTTGAAAAACCTAGACCCAAAAAATGGTGTGTCTAATGGTACCCGATGCATCGTTGTACGGATGACTGACTATGTAATCGACGCTAAAACACTTACTAGATCTTTCAAGGGTAAAAAGGCATACATATCTCGTACCAAATTGACTTCCTCTCCTACTGGCTTCCCTTTCACTTTCTGAAGCGTTTAATTCCCTATTCGCCGAGCTTTTACTATGATTATTAATAAAAGTCAAGGACAAATTTTCGACCACATAGGTCTATATCTCCTCAACCCTGTATTTTCACACGGCCAACTGTACGTTGCCCTTTCTCGGGCAAAGAGCTTCGATGCTGTTCATGTCCTGGCTAAAATATCTTCTGACATCACCTTACTACGAGACCATGAAGGGCGACACTCCACACACAATGTCGTGTATCCTGAAGTCCTTTCCTAGGTCTTACAACCTCACACTCCTAATATACTTCTCTCATAACTAACTACCTTTTCATACTTTTCGGACAAACCTAAGGTGCCTATCCTTGCAAGTTTATACTTCCTTACTTCCCTGATTACCTGTCCGGTAACTTCTTTCTCCGTCTCCTGGGAAACAACTCCGTGTGATGGCAGACGAAATGTGGAGGTGTTACTGGCTAATGCTGCTGCTTCATCTACAACCACCGGTGGGTAAGACGTTTGCTCTATCATTCCGTGCCACTTTACTCTTTTCACACAATAACTCTACTTCTCTCTAAGCATTACACTTGCCTACAAACAATAACACCCTACAACAGTACCCTTCATCGTCCATTCGCGCTAATTACTTCTTCCAATTACAACCAATTACTCACTTTACACTTCCCAATACATAAAACAGCACAACCCAATACACTGCACCCGTAATGCAGCCTGCATCGCTCTTCCAGCGATGTTGCCGGTTCCAAGCCCGAGTAAATGCAGAGGGATACACATTACGTTATAACTGCAATAACTATGCGGTTCACCCACTCGGCTTTTCACGCGAGTTTCGCGGGTCCGGTAAACTGGTTGCATTTAATTCAAGGATGGATCTAATTCTTTATTCATGAAGGACGAGAATTTTCTGCGAAAAATCCGAATTCCGTGCAGTAAACTTTCTTTTCCTATGTTGGCTATCTCGTAACATCGCTGGTTTTTGTTAACTTATGTTTCGTTGATCATAGGTTACATAATATTGTTTTTGAGAAGTGAATGACGCGTGGTTAAACCGAGTTGCGAATTTTTATTAATTCAACATAAAGCATATGTATTGTAATGGAGGAATTGCTAGAAGAATTAGAATCTTATACGGAGAAAAATCCAGTAGCATATATATCGTCATCTGCGCAAAGTGGAACACCAACAAATCACATTATGATCATTACCATGTCCATAATTGTCATTTTATCGAAGTGCAGTCGAGTGAAAACCAAAAATATGATCTTCATCTGAGGTGTCTGCTGTGTATAGGAAAAAAGTGTTTTCGTAATGACATTAGTTTATACAACTAACTAGCAGTCCCCCGCGGCTTTGCTCGCGAGTATTATTCGCAACTGCCTGGTAATATTTACTTTAATTGAAGAACATATTTGTACTCAAGATTGGTACTTCAGTCATCAAATGTTAGAATGTCCAAGCGGCTAGTTCCGCAGCAGGATAATTAGCTATAACTGTCCACGTGAAATGCAGTCTTAAATTAGTTCCTGACATTAACGGCGACCTCACCTGGACCTTATTTATAACCCTGCCAATTTGACGCTGTGGGGTAACTACAGACACCTAAGGTAAGAGGTAAATCGAATGAAAAAAATCTTATTTACCCTGTGTACATCCATTGGTGACGGTGT
Organism: Medauroidea extradentata; assembly: GCA_003012365.1. Lineage (NCBI taxonomy): Eukaryota > Metazoa > Arthropoda > Insecta > Phasmatodea > Phasmatidae > Medauroidea > Medauroidea extradentata. Next base: position 7,472 of record PNEQ01127604.1, on the reverse strand, counting down.
CCTCAATTACATATTTTCAACATATTCACTGGAACTTTATTGCTATTACAAAGTTTCAGTGGGTAAAGGTTTCATGGAAACGTATTTGGTACAGCAAACTTAATATTAGTGAGATGATATATCGTCGTTTTACTGCCAAAAGTGACCCAGTCAAAATGAGATAAAATGATAAAAATGCTAGGAATATGTATATATTGTTCACGAACAACTGCCCAAGTTTTAAGTATATTCGTCATTTCGTACTGTTGCGTCACAGTATAGAAACGTACCACATTTTTGTTAATATCTACAATTTAATAGTGTTTTTAAACAAAATAACATTAATGACTTAATCACTTATGGCAGTATACCGACGATATGTCAGCTGATGTTGTAGAGGAACCTAAGTGTAAAGCGAACTGCAATTTTACCCATTTTAACCGACTACATGTAAATTGCACTAATTCGATCTGCCTTGTAGTTATTGTGTGTCAGAATTGAACGTTCGCACGTAGCTTTTAACGGAATTCGAGCCCAGAACCTGCCAGAATTAAGACCTGAGTAACAAACAACTGCGTCACGTAACGTCGAAATAATTCATGAAAATAAAATTTTACTAAAACAAAATAAAATATCTGTGTCCTGGGCTCGATAGGTTACTGTAGTGAAACTCCTGTATACGTTGTTTCTCGCTGCTCGTTCCTGCTTTTCGGATCGTCTGCCTTGAATATTGACAACTTAGTTTTATTCTTAATAATCACGTTTCTTACAAAGAAAAAAAATACATACATTTTTTTTTTAAATATTTACGTAAGCATCACTCTGACGCGAACAACACCTCAATATCGCTACTGGTTAGATAGATATTGTGGGTTGATGGAAAACAAATTTTGTGCTTTTTCACCCTTTTAGGTGTCGAATTTCGAAATATTTTAAATTTACATCTTAGACATTTGTATAAGTATCCAACTGAAGTGTAAATCACATTGCTAGCCCGTTCAGTCGAATCAAAATAAATCATTCACTAAAAAAACACATATCACCCCTGCACAGTATTGAGAAATCGAATTTCGAAAAATCTGAAAACCGTTTTGCGATCATTTCTGTAATCATCATCCTGAAGCAAAAATTAATTGTATATCTCGACGGGTTCGATAGATAGCGAGGATTTATCTAAAACACATTCAAGGTCTTTTCACCACCTAAGAGAGTAAATTTCGAAAAACCCTTGAATCACGTTTTAGAATACTTTATTGGTATCTCGTGGACGTAAAAAACACAACATTAGACCGCTGGGTTCAAGATATATCGACGATTAATTGAAAACACTTTTCACCACTTTTCACCCCTTTTCACATCTTAGGTGGCGAATTTCGAAAATTCCTGAAATCACTTTTTAGGTATTTCAGTAAGCACCAATCCTAAACAAAAATCACGTCGCTGTATACAAAGCTATGGGATCGATATATATCGAATGTGAGTCGAAAAGTCATATTACCCCTTTTTTAACCAGTTTAGGGCCAAATTCAGAAAATATATTTTAAATGGTGCTTGGGATATTTACAAAAGCACCAATTTAAAGCAAAGAGCTCTTCGATATCTCGATTGATTCGATAGATATGAAAGGATAATCTAAAACACATTTCACGTATTTTCACCTCTTTAAATAAATAATTTCAAAACGTCTTTGAGTCCTGTCATAGACATTTGTAAAAGTAACCAATTAAAGTTAAAATCACGACGATAGCCAATTGTGTTTCAAAGATATAGATGATTCATAAAAAACACATTTTGCCCCTTTTTACTGTCTGGGGGTAGAATTTCAAAAAAATCTTAAACTACTTTTTGGGTATTTACGTAAGCAATATTTTGAAGTGAATATCAACTCTCTATCCCGAAGGGTTCGATAGATATCGATAGTTGATTTGAAACACATTTAAGGTCTTTTCACCCCCTTAAATGTTGAACTTCAAAAAATCCTTAAAATGGCCAATATGCATTTTTACGAGAGTCCTATTAAAGTAAAAATCACGACGATTGGCCGTCGGGTTCGAGCTCTATCGACGTTTCTTCGGAAACACATTTCACCCATTTTTACCCACTTAGAGGTCGAATTTCGAAAAATCCCTTCTTAGTGCTCGCCTACGACCTGAAGGGAACCTCCACAAAAAAATTTCACGATCCTAGGTCCAGTGGTTTGGGCTGCAGTTTGATATGTCAGTCAGTCAGTCAGCTTTCATTTTTATATATAGAGATATAACGGAATATTATATACTTACAACACGTATAAAAATTTACTCGTGTCTCGCGCGGAAATAGTTAATCATTAAATAATTAAGATCTATTTATAGCAATAATGCGACCCACTCAACCCATTTTTTTCTTCAGCAACTCGATTGCAAATCTACTAGGTAAGGACTTGACGATGCAACCCCATACTATAGATGGACTTTGCTAAAGAAACCACAATCGAATTCAATTAGAGAAAACTTATAGCATGCAAGCGCATCGGAAGTTTAGATATCGGACACAATTGTCAACTTCTGCCCTCACGCGTCTGCCCGCATTCGGGTCTTTCATTCACGGTGCTCCTCTCGCAGCCCCGCCGTATATACCAATCGCTGCACCAAGTGATGTTCAACATCGCGCGGCTGCTGTTTTTGTGTCGATTAAAAAATACTTAGTCACAGTCATCGTTAAATTTCATTAAATTAGATGTATACCTACGCTAATTATACGTTTGTTAACCTTGGCTAGCTCCGACTGCAAAAATAACAATAATTGCATATTACTGCCCTAATAAATTGGTTTTACCCTTATTTAGTCTAAAAATACGTAATTGTTTTTGTACATTTCAGTGTATTTTTTAAAGCAGATTTTTTGAAGTAGGTAATATTTTTGTAATAAAATTTTTATTCCTTGATTTTTTCGGAATTCCAATGCCTACCTCCCACATTCGTTCGGTTTGTCGTTAAAGGGGTGTATAGGACCATTTTATTGTAATTTCAGTTTTTTAGCATTAACGTTTATTCAAATTCCATTATAAAAAATTTATTTTCGACAAATTATAGGATATATTCTTGGTAAACTGCTTGACATAAATAATAATAGAATCTTTCATATTTTTTCGCGCATAGTCTTTCCAAGAGAATTATAGGTTAACTTTCAATAATTCTCTTGCAATGATTCTGAGTCACGAATTAATTAAAGATTCCATTATTATTTATTTCAAGCAGTTTATCAAAACTATATCCTGTGCTTTGTCGAAGAGACAATTTCGTAGTAAAATTTGAATTAATGTTATGGCTCGAAAACTAAAAATAGAGTAAAATGTCTTAACAATCCCCCTTCAGGAGTTATGTTGTCCCTTTGCAGTTCAAGTTAGTTTAGAACGTCCTTGACCAGATTTAGGTATCTACCTAGTCTTGGATTGTCATATCAATCGCTATACATTTCTTATTAGGTTTTGAGGAGTTTCCTGGTGTATTTTCGAATTCCAAGGTCTAATGCCAATGACATTGAAATTAAACCCCATTGAAAATATTCCCTCTCCAACAAAAAAATTTCCCAAAACCATTTATAAATGCCGCAGTTCTGAGTTAACAAACGAAAAAAAAAAAAAAAAATACAACATAATTGATAACCTCTTTTATTTAAGTCGGTTTAAAATAAAACACCTTTCATATGTTAAACAAAAATACTTTTATTTATGTGCGGTGGTTTGATACATACTAAACATATAAGTATCTCAAATGTTATTCTCAAAACTCATAACATAGATGCTATGTCTTCGTTACTATATTATAAATCGCTCGGGTTAAGGTGAGCACGAAACGTTTGTGTAATGGCTGCCTAGTCTAGCCTTACACCGTCAACTTGTGTAGCGATACTATCTGCTAGCTAATTGGTAAGGCTACACAGTCGGATTAGAAGTAACATTGAATAAAATTTAGTAATGGGTGCCATTAGAAGAACTGCACTTGTCATCAAAGATTAAGCACAGGAGTAATGCTGACCAGGACTCGCTTAGTCTCAGACTCGCACACTTTAATACCTCAGCTCCAGATGAACATATCAAACTTACCATTTAACAACACAACTGCTCTGGCTGAAAGTAATACAGACAAAACTCTTGGAAACAAACACTGTAGAAAAAAATAGAAGATCAACCAAGGTGCTTAATTTCAAATAAAAATTTATTGCTGGCATAAGTTAGTGAAAAACTGATAGCAGCTAATAAATAAAAAATTACTGAAATATTCTGTCTTGCCACAGTTAAAATATTAAATTCAATCAAATAAACTTTACTGCAAGTGATCATCAATGCCAGCCAGTTGTTTACTTTGTAGAATTAGTTTCGTTCATCGTGGCTAGTTTCTGAAGGAAATTATAACACAATCAATGTTTAAGTTTGAGTCTTAGATTAACTTTTTGAGTCCAAATAAACTATTTCAATTTATCTGAGCACTAACTCTTTTCTACAAATTCTCTGGTTTACCGTGGGCAAAAACAATAGAGTTACAATTTCAAAATTTAGCCCTGAGTTGTACAAATAAAATATCTCAATTTCTAATGTTATATTCACAAGATGACTTCGTAAAAATGGCGAAATATCTGACCAGCAGCTTAGCTGTCTCGGCGGCTTCGTTCTCGCAGTCCTCTGCGTGCTTCGTTGTTCGCTACGTCCATGTCCACTCCACATGCACTTAGGAAACAAACTGCATATTTTCCTTGAGGCTAACGAGCCTGTGCACTTACAGTCCAACACCACACGGGACTCACGGGAGGCGGCTAATTAACATGACAAATTCCGCGGATATCCGAGTCTGGAGCCTTTTCTGTTGTTTCACCACTTGATAGCCGTCTTCGCCACTCGGCAACTCCAGACAAATCAACGAAACTCGCCATATATTCATTAATTAAAAAGCCTAGGCGAGACGAGAAACTTTCACGCCCGCATCTGCCTAACGATCCATGGAAGAAGCCCTCTCAAATCGTCGTCTTCATGCGACGGTACCAAAAGTTAATTGTTACTTCAAATTCAGAATTTAAATTGCACGAATTGCGTGCGCTTTTGCAATTTTAAACTGTTTACACGCCGCTTGTCACCATGACGACGGCAAAACTACAAAGAGCAGCCCTTTTTATCTCCACAAAACCTCTGTGCTGCCTAGAACAACTGGCCTGGCAGAATAATAAATAAAATTTTCGACAAAAATACAAATATTCTTTAAGCTTTAGTTACACATAACTAAGCTCTTCTTGGCTCAAAATAAATTCGTTTTTAACAAGCAAAAATATTTAAAATGTTGAAAATGTGGCTTAACTGCAGGAAAACTAATAATATTAATACAATCAAAAATAATTATATTAATAACTTTACAGTACAGTACAGTACAGTACAGTTAATTGTAATATTATATCAATAACAACAACCAAACTTTAGCAACTGCACTTTAGGATAGAATTTACAGAAATAAAACGCAAATTTAATTGCGATGGTCTCTGGTGTCCTGTGATAACTCATAGTATTTAACTAATTGTTGATTGAAATCAGATCGAGTAGCTGTTACCATAATGAGACAGCCTTCATAAAAAAATTGGCAATCCTGCTGAAATCATCGCTATTTTAAAATCGCCTTTTTCTATCTCGTTTATATTAAGGGCACTGTTTGATTGTGTGTGTATAGGATGTATCATAATTCATGTTACAACGCTTGAGGGTAGAAAGCTCGTATTATTTGCAACCTTTTTTGTCACTAAACATGTCGCCGGAAACGTGTAATTAAGCCCCTGTAGCCCCAGAAAGAGTCAGCGTAGGCAACCCGTTGTTGAGTGATATGTTGTGGATGTGCGGTCGTTCGAGAAGAGGAATTAATGTTTGTAATCGTGGCACAGATTGTAATTTCAGTCTGAAATCAATCACAGCGTCGGCGTTGTTTCACAACATTGTATTCATTGCATACATTTTAACAAAGTGACAGCCTAAAGCAACGGCTCAAAAACACGCCCACCTTGAGCGACACAGAGGTGGCAACGCCGAATCATGTTTTCACGGACACGCTGGAGCATGTGTGGGGTCGTCCTTATGATTTCGAACACTTCAAAGATTCGTTGTGTAAGCTCTTCGACTGTTTCCACTGGCGTTGCGTAGATAAGCCCTTTTACGTAACCCCACAGAAAGAAATCTAATGGGGTTAGGTCAGGTGACCTTGGCAGCCATGCGACAGGGCCCGTTCGTCCAATCCATCGGTTGGGAAATGTTTAGTTTGAATACTCTCGCACTTGCAGGGAAAGATGAGGTGGTGCACCATCTTTTTGGTACCACATCACACGTCAGATATGCAATGGAACCTCTTCCAGAAGACCTGGTAATTCGTTCTGAAAGAATTGGAGGTATCCGGCGCCGATAAGTTGTGACGGAAAAAAAAAGACTCGATGAGTACGCCGTCAACAATACCGGCCCACACATTAACTGAAAAACGTTCCTGGCGAGCTGTAACAAACGATGCATGCGGATTGACATCATTCCAAACATGACTGTTGTGCGAATTGAAAATAGCGTCTTGAGTGAACTTGGCTTCATCGCTGAATAAAACCGCAAACTCGGGGTTCCTCAATATTCTTCCAATGTACCAACGAGAAAAGGTCGTGCGAAGAGGATAGTCCGCCGGACCCATGTGTTTCACTTTTTGAAGGTGATACGGGTACAAGTGTCGCTCATGAAGAACTCGCCAAACAGCCATTTTGTCAGCGTCCATATCGGAACCTGCTGACCTTGTGCTTGTATCCGGACTCTCCTCAAATCTCTGAAGTACAACCTCTTCAAAACTGGGAGTACGAACCCTGCGGTCTTGTGACGGCACATGTACCAGTATCACACATTCGCTGCGTAAGTCGTGCAAACATGGTGTGAGCTAGAATCCTACGACCCGGATATCGTTCTTCGTACAGACGACGGGCAGCACGTCCATTTTGTCTAGCTTCCCCGTAAACAAGCAGCATGTCCGTGTACTCACTAAACGTGTACTCCATTGAGCTCCACTACAACGTTGCCCTTTTCAGAACCACAGCGAAAGAAATGACACCACGAGTTTGCTTGTACGACAGAACAGTCAACGACAGACCGCCAAAGATGTCAAAACACACTGCGATGTCACGCTGCGCAGTGCTATGACACTGCACGAACGGAAGAAAAGAGGTGGGGGCGCCACCAACGGAAGTAAAAATGGGCGGGGGTCAGCATTTGGCATCGTACAATCCTCTCTATGAGTGCTGCCCGGCGTCGTAAACACGTAAGGACAGAAACACACGAGGCGGTTTTCGCCGAGTCGGCCGCCGAATCGGCCGCCGACTCGACACGTAGTTGCTTACTATCAAATGGAACAACACACACGTCAGTGAAGCGGCACGCGCACCGACTCGACGGGTCGTTTTCCTCTCGACACACGAGCGGCACGACTCTCGGCGACGCACCGTCGTCCCATACATTC
>PNEQ01127603.1:0-17876 GCA_003012365.1 Medauroidea extradentata | reverse complement strand
CCGCTTCGCTACCTCTACTTTTACGACCTTCCCCTCTTCCACTTCCTTTACTATCTCATACTTCTGCAGAAGTGTCAAGATGTTCCTCTTGTTTCCACTCATCTTGTAGAATTAATCAGTAGCCGCCCGAAATCGTAGCCAATAAACGTAAGCAGGTCGTCAATGAATCAAAGCACGAAACCGAATACCAAAACCGTAATCCAATATATTTGCGCACAAAGGTCATCAATAATTAATCCAGTTAGTTCCAAATGCAATCCAAAGTCGAAATCCAAAGTAAAAAGCCAAAATTAGTAGTTAAAAGAGCACTATTATCACGAGACGTATCCAAAAGCAAACACCGCACAAACTCAATGGCGAGATTACAAAGGATGCAGATGTTGGACAGAGGAACTAGGGAGAAGTGAAACTGGCCCTCTTATTTGCTGGCCTCGTGGCTAATCACGAAGGACGAAAGGGCTTGGTAGTGAAACGTAAGTTATTTATTGGCTATCACTGTTACTATGCGCGCATCAGGTAGCAAGCTATGCGCGGCGCCTGGCCAGGTAGGTGATGGATAAGGAGGGTGAGTAACGGGAGATGGACAGACGGGAGTGGGTGAAGGGAAGAGAGGAGGGAGAGGAGGGAGCGTTAGTCACCGCGCCTGTATAGATGCTTCGGTGTAGCGTGTGCGGCATACCTCACCAGGCGAGCGCTTTAAGTGTGTTCCAGGCACAGTTTTTAACATTTCTTTACCAATTTTTTTCCTTTTACAGCTGAAGCTTACAAAGTGACAGTAACTGCACAACCTCTAGTATATTATTATTGTATGTGTACGAAAATATTTTTAAATAACGTCTAATTGCAACTTATTGCATTTTGGCTAACAATTTCCCCAATTTTTAAAATTAAAATTTTTAATTTTGACCGTCACCGAGAATTGTGTCGTTAGATTGGTGTTGTCGTTAGATCCGGTGTCGTTAGATCGAGGCTCTACTGTATTACTATTCAGACAACAAAAAATTAAGTATTATTCCAAACATGTACTTTCATACAGTAGTACCATACATCATTTTAAGTACAATTCTTACATTACAAGCACACTGACAATTGAATCTAAATTTATACAAAGCTGACAGTGACAACAGCAATTGTTACACAAGACACACTTGGGCAGGACCAATGGGCAGCAAGCACTGCAGAATTGATGGTGCAGCACATACTAGTGTATGTAAATACTGTAGTATGAAGTCAATGTTTTATACTTTTCTGTACATGGCCAAACATTTTGTTTTACTTCTATATTTACTCTCTTTTTATGTGATGTAGCTCAAGCTTGGAGTTATACTACCTACATGTATGTACACTTGTGAGGCTGCTTTAAGTCTGTCTTATTGTGAAGAACTTCCTAGAAAGGTAGTTGTCAGCAAAAAAAATAATCAAAGCGCAAGGTCCAGGGAGTACAATGGATTATGCATAGTCTCCCAGTAAAGTAGCTGGACTGTATTCCATGCAATCTGGCTTCGTCGTGAACAGCAGTACATCCTAGTGACTCATCACTGCTGGCTCCTATTTAAATTCTTCTTGCCCACGTTACAGCTGGTAAGAGTAAGGACCTCTATGATAGCAGCAGTTCAAAGTGCATCACTTAGCAAAAATTACACTAAATAGAATGATCTCGTGCAGGTGTAAAGGCGGTATTGTGATATGAAGCATAGGGGCTAATGATCGCAAAACCTTGAAGCAACTGTGGGCAAACCCACCTTAAACTTATAAAATTACAACCCTTAATAAGGCTCCTTGATACATTCATAACTCTCCAGCAATGCTTGAGTTATGATTGTTAAGAGCGTGCAACATATCTTAATTTGTAAAGGTCATGTCTCCACTCCCATCCTGCCTGCTGTTCTGGAATGTGATGCACTTACTATGTTTGTGTGGCAGTTATCACATCTTCCCAAGCTATGCCAAACACTGCATATATTTTTTTTTGGTTACCTAGTTAAACCACAAGCAGAACAAACAAATTCACTCACAAAAAATTGTAAAGTTAGCACTGCTCTGTTAATTATAACTCTTTTAACATTTCACTTATATTAGAGGCTAATATTCACATTAACACCAGTGACTTAGCAAACAAAGGAAAAGCTAAAACTAATATAATTTACTTAATAAATTAAAATAGATTGTTTACAAAAAACTCTCTAAAATCAAAGTTGTCTTCAAGGCTCAGTTTCAGTCTGCATATTGAATTTTAATTTTTTTTTAATTATAAGAAGAAAAACACTAAATATGTGACTATACACTAAATATGTGACTATACCTAATTCTACTTACATTTTGCTACAGTACAGACCTTGCGATTTAGCTGTTAACATATAATTATGCCGCAATGTGTAGGACACAATTTTTTTATATTCATAATTTGCCCCACAAATTGCGACCTAACTATACACTATTGCCATGCCTGTATTGTAGCTCAAGGTAAATAGAATTTGCAGTATTGTCACTGTTTTAACATTTTTATTCTCAGAATTCCAAAAAAAGGGAAAAACTAATAAAATTTAATATGGCGACTGAAACTGAGTCTTAATTAAAGAACAATCACACAGAACTAATACTAAGAAAATGGTAATATTTATACACGGTATATGTTGAGCTTCCAGAAAGTTTTTTAACCCGAAAAGTAGAATATTTGATTTAAAATGGGCAAAAGTAGGAGTGGAAGATTTTCACATTTTTTTAACAGTACACAGTTTCCACCAATACCATAATGCAAGCCGCATGATTTTACAGAAAATGAAAATCAGAGGTGTTAATATTTTATAGGAACTATTATCACTTTTTAAATAACCTCAACCAAACAGCCCGTTAAGCTGCAAGAACACAGTTTAGAAATCTGAAATAATATTTACGGCATACAAAGTTTTGATATCTTAAAATACAGAACACACAAAAGAAAAATAAAAGCCATACTAAGACCCTAAGCTATCACAGACGCTACCAAAAAAGTTTAAGTCACCCTGGATGGTGTATGGGCTTTACTTGTTGTAAAAATTTTCATAATTTAAAGTAACACTTTAATTTGATCACATGAAAATAAGTAATAATTTGAAATAGAGCTTTTATTTTTCACAGTACATTAAAATCTATAGCAACATTCATCAAAGGACTAAAGTGAGGACCACTAGAAGATAACTATACTAAAATAATTTTTAATGAGGGTATTCAAAAAATAAAATTAATTATGAATATGAAACAGAACAAATTCATTATGATTTTTGAACAGTATTGGTGACGTAAGGAGCAAATCAGGTTTAACTAAAATTATGTCAAACTATTTTCTGCACTACCCACTACTACATATGATTTCTAACAATGTTGCTTCAACAGCATAGGGCTGGAACACCAAGAAAAGTGCCTCCCTGGTATTCTTCACTGGGGCTAACATGAAAATTTAAAACTTACTTGGATACTCCGAAAACACTTCAAATATAGGCAACATTTCATCTTGCACTAATATGTAGTAAATCTAAAAAAAACTGTACTTGAGCCATTACATAATGGTAAAAACAGGAAAAGTAGGGAAAGTTAAACAAAAGTAGGACCATTCCACTTTCTTATTAAAAAGTAAGAAAAATTTAACAATTCTTCAATTTCTTTTTACACTACACCAAAAAAACATCTACCACACTGCTACAAACAGAATGAAAACAGAAAAATGTGTTAAATTTGCAGAATTGGCCAAATTAAAAATTAGCCTACTAAATTATAATGCACACAATAAATGTATGTCTCCAGTAACTAATTTCTGTTCAGCAAAAAACTAAGTATACTACAGCTTACTTCAAATAGATTTAAAAAAGTTTACTTCTCGTAAAATATTTGTGATGAATTCATTACAAAACACTACCCCATAATGTCTCAAAAACTGCAGAGCACTGTGTTTGTATTAAATTACTTTTATGCATATATCTTTAGCCACTGTGCATAAGCGATGCAAAACACAAACTTTGACTTTTACAACTACAGTCGAGCCCCGCAACTATGACCTCGGCTACTACGATAACAACAATGCAACTATGATAGTATTAGCAATCCCCGACCAAAAAATTAACATTTTAATAATTTAAAAGGTATAAAATGGAAAAATGTTACATATTGCAAGCAGGAAAGTTTATTTTAAAATGGTGTACGTTCATTAGGATTCAGCAATAATATAAGTGGTTACAGTAAATCATTAAGCCGCAGCTGTAATAATAACTATGAAAATGTTCCAAAAACAACTACTAGAATACACTTACAGCACACGCCTGGTAAGTTAGGCCATGTGTGCAACACCAAAGCTAGGCTGTTCTGTGAAGCAAGGCAAACCATCTGATGACTCAGTCTCTCTCATCTCTTCTCCCTTTCGCTCACACACACACACACACACACACTATTCGCACTTATCTCTGCTTAGTTTGCTACTGCTCAGATATTATTACCCAGACCTTGAACTTTTTAAGATACTTAGCAAGGATGTCAAATGAGAGGATGCATTACTGTCTCTGTGTCAATAAAGCCATATGAGCTGGCAATTGCACTGTTAAAGTATCGTACACTGTGCGTGGGGACGGGGAAAGGGGTGATTAGCGACATTATTTCTTTTGGGACAAATGTGTTTGGACAACTGAAGGTCAAGAAAGAAAGAGAACAAGAAAAAAAGAGAACAAGAAAAAAAGAGAACAAGAAAAAAAGAGAACAAAAAAAAAACGAGTGGTACAGTGTGTGTGAAAATGAGCATGTCCAGCCATAACATTGCTTTTCAACGAACAGTCTATCTAGGTTTGGATAGCATTGAAACGTAGGCTAGACATATTTGCTATTGGAACAATGGCGGAGTAAAATAAAAAACGTGTGATCTTGCTTAATGTCAACACAGGTACATGTGCCGACTTCTGTTATTGAATATTGGCTTTGAACTTAAATTTTTGCCACCACTAAACACAGTTCACGAGTAGCACGTGAAAATAAGGTAACTACCAATGCTGGCATCACTCATTTTTGCTGGCAAACACACCACCTATTGAATGGAGAAGCAAAAAATTACATTCATCTGTCCATGCTGATTTATACCTGTCTCAGGCAGGAGAACAAGCATTAAATTCAAACACTGATGAACACATTTAAGAATTTGAGTACGAAAAAGTAAAGTTAATAAAAAATAATCTGAAATAACCCTGCAAGCATTCTTTTATCTGGCTGTTTTTTTGACATGCCAGTGGAGTTAATGCTCATTGGATGGACAGAATGATGGCGCGAAGGCAAGGACAGAAAACATGTCCACCTATAAAAAGTATCCCATCAGCCGACCGAGCACGTCTAGAAATAACCAAAAGTGGTTAAAATGATGGAGTTTCGGCTACTTATTGATTTGAAATGCGCACAAATTATTTGACGTGTGCCACATGTTGAAAGGGCAGATGTATCAAACATTAGAAAAAAGCCAGAAATTTCGCTGGAAAGTATTTTTTTCTCCAAGTTTCTTACTAAAAAATATTTTTGATGGATGCTCTGGTTTATTCACAGTAAACATTTGAAAATAACAGCACCACACTCACATATGACACATTGAAACCAATGTACGCCTATTTTAGGAATAGAACTATCACGAGAGCACGCATGCTAAAAAAAAGTATGCTACACTTGTCAAACTGATTACTACACGTACTGCGGCAAAAGTAATGTGACATTTACCTCAACTCTTTGTCTTTTTGTGTCGGCGAGTTGTGTTTACATTTCAGTAATATATTTTTATTTTATTGGTGTATGCTAGAGCACGGTGCTAGAATAACCTGCATGATGCACAGTAGTGCATTCTAACAGAAAAGCAAAACACTCTCCATTTTAGTTCTCATACTGCCCGCTGCCGCATTGTTTCAACTGGTTAGTGCGTACCTAGATCCCTGAAGTCGTTCTTTCAACGCCACTAAATATGTCATGAGGAAGGATCTAGGCAAGCACATTATTACACAACACTGCCTACTATACACACCACAATACGGAACTCACCGTTCACGCCTGCTGTTAAAATTTCTGGAAACTAGGTAAATACTATAGGCCTGACTAGTATTAATTTCCTCAGAAAAATTTCTGCCTATTAAATCAAATGATTTAACTTTCTTTAAAATTGTCAGTTTCATGCCAATGACCATTTTACACGAACTTAGACAAAAAAAACTTTTTAAGGGGTAAAAGTCAGGTAGTTTGGAAACTACGACCAATTTCTTGGAAACAGTGGTTTGTTGTAACATCAAGACTCAACTGTACTGCAATCACTGAGAAGCAAGGGCATGATTTAGCTACTTTACTGTATCTACACAAGAGTCCCGTGTACTTTTCACATACGACAGCAATCAAAACAAAACAATTAAGAGCAATCTAATTATAAACAGTGTATTAATAATCAGAGGCAAATCCTCTAATAGCTTAGCATTTGCACTGCTACTGCATATTATCAAGAAAATAACTGGACAAAAAACTATCTCAAATACTTTCGCTCCATTATCATATGTTGACAACTCAGCAGTATTTAGCTAGGTCAATTAAATTTCAAATACTAGTCAAGAATGAAGACAGATACAAAAAAAAACTATTTATGTGTAGACAATGCCTCATTTAAATACATACAGCTAACATCATGTGAGCAAACAATGTACTTGATGGAACCAAGCTTTACTCCACACGGTGTCTTGAAATATTGAGCAATTAATGCCTAATAAACTATTAGCAAAGAAAAAATGCATACCAATAAAACCAATGCATCATTATTTAAAACCTATTATACTTAATAAATATACTTAAATGGGAAATAAAAATGTCAATTTTGAAGATACCATCGCAAGTTGATTGTAAATTTACAACAAATTTATGAAGTACTAATACACTCAAACAATTAATAAAAAATATATATATTAAATACAATAAATGTCTTACTCAATTCATAAAATAGCTAAACTAACATTAAGCAAAAATCACATTATAAATGACATATCCAGAAAATGTAAAAATTCACTCCGGAATCGTTATTAAAATGCATCCATGTAATGCAGAAGCAATAGATAATTGTCCTAAAATTAGACAGCACAAGTTAGTGGAAACAACTTTTACTATGACATAAACAAAACTGCTGAAAACACAGCAGTAAATTACAAGGGCCAGAATGTAAAGTGATGTCAACAGAGAGAACTTACACTGTGGAGCCCACTCTGGTCGTAATTCTGCAAAACAACTTCAAAGGAATCTGGTTCGTAATGAAATTTCCGTCCGACGTCCTGCATCACCTCCTGCACCGTCATGCCAGGTGCCACATCCACTTTTACTGTCTTTGCAGTTTTCTGAAGATCTGTGGACCCATTGTGCACAGTGAAGGAGATCTTGCCTTCTTCTTGCACGCACACCATTCCCTGCAGGCACATTGTGCACACACTAGCACACACACCAACTCACAAGCAATTTGCACATTTACATAACTGCAACGGGTGAGCCAGGTATGCTTACGGACACACGGCAAACTGTCACGTTCACAGAGAACTGCTCTCGCATCAGGCTTCGGTGCAGAAAACCTCTGTCTGCACGCCAAAACTTATTTGTAGCACATCACTAACACACAATCCAACTATCCACCATGACATCACAAAAATATTTAAGGAATCAAAAGTTGTGTGTAGTAAAAAATATTCTCTGGTAAAATTCAAAACTAAAAATCAATAAAACAACATTTACAAAGTCCAACAAAGTATGCGTGAATGTTTTTGACTTGTGCCCATGATGAAGACTTCACCTGGCAAGCATCCAAGAAGTTTAGCTTCCCAACAGACGAGCACAGTTTGGGGAAGGCTTGGAGCTAAACCAAGCTATATTTAGCTCAGACACATTTACAGGCAGTCCTACTTACACTTCGCTGCCCCCGCATGGGTTAAAACAACTAAATAAACTGGTACTGCCGGGTTCCTGGTCCAGAGAAAACATAAATCAAAATAGTATGATGCGCAATGTAGAAACACGCAGTAGATAGCCAAACTACATTTCAATATATGAGTAAATATTTGCAATGGTAGGCTTAGCAGAAACTTTTAAATTACCTATGCCTGAAATTGATGAGTTTTGTATATGTACATTTCATTGTACCATCATTGGGTATGGGGATGTATAAAAAGTAACCTACATTTGTCATGTTCTGCAGATTGTTCTACATCTCTTAATTACACTAAAAACTTCCAAAGCATTGCTCTGCCTTGAATGAAGTTTTAAAGGTTGAAATGGTAATTGCCAATAGCTTCAATAAACAATGTGTTTCCCTCAAAACACTGTTAAAGTAATTAAAAGAGAATTTACACAGAATTCTTGAAAATGCATAGGTTTTTAAAAATTTAGATGTTTATTACAATATTTCAACCAGTTGAAAATGTTCTTCCCAAAATAATGCACAAAATGTATTTAATCTGTAACATAGGTACAGTTAAATGTTTGAAGCAAAACTGCATGCCCCAAACATAATTAACCTAGCACAATATTTTACCCACTATAACTGTTAATACCAGTGTAAAAATAACATACTAATAGCACATCCAATGTTTCACACTTCTGTCTTTGCCTGTAGGAGAGTTTTATATCATTGTTAATTACAAATGCCCATTTCCCATTATATGAGGCCTTTCAGTCATAACATATTAATTTTGGACAGTAAAAAATATGTACAGATACATAGTTCACAGGATTAAATACCAGACATCGCACTGTGTGAATAAAGCAGAGATTAAGAAATCACTCACCTTCAGCAGTAATAGAAGTTGGTGAGAACAACAGAAACCTATAAACAGAATGAAAATGCAAAAGTTTATGTGCAAGTAACTTTAAAATAAAATGATAAAAACAACTTTACATTTTTTACAGTAGATCATTACACAATAAATTGTGTAATATTCTTTAAAATACGTACTATACATATGCACACATATTTCAGAAATTTCTTAGCTGTAAATTGAAAGATCAAATTATAACCAAATACGCACTTCCTGTTCACATTTCATACAAAGACTCCACGTTAAACTTTATGTGCAGACATCAACTTTTAGATGCCAAAACGACAATAGAAATAAACAAAAGTGCTCTGGAAATTACGTTTACTATGGAATGAAATTTTTTTTTAAATGCTCAATTTTCTGCATGATTAAACTGATGCTACACACTGATGGGGCTACGATACTTTGCTAGCTCTACCCCACCCATAGAGATGCATACATACGGTACTCATGACCAGTTTACACGTAATGTTGCCTAGCAACAATTTAAACTGCCGTTAGATATTGAATACAGTTGGTCCTTGCTTAACATAATTACTCTTAAAGTGAGATTTGAACATTACAGTATTCCACAAGTTTCGCCTACTTACACTTCTATGTACTTGAGCCATACACATCATAGATCATCATTACCAAGGTCACAAACATTAACAGTGACAGCTAGAGGAAGAATATTAAGAATGGTGCAAATTCAAAGCACAAATATGAAAACATATTAACATTAATTACAGCACTACACAAAATGCTGTAGTATTGTATATATACTCTAATAGTAATTTTTTTTACAAATAGACACATGTGTAACTTAAAATTTAACTATTGTTGTGACCAAAAGGCACATATAACAAATTTATCTTCATGGGAAAAATTTCAGATTCAATGTCTCTTCTACAATAATTACCATGTAAAATAATTTAAATATTTCGAATAAATTATAGATACCATCAAACAGAAGAATTGTCATATTCACTTCATTTTGAAAGTGTGTATTGCTTTGTGATTGTATTTAATTTTACCATCCAGATGTTTCAGGTGAACAAAACATGTAGCCATATAAATATCATCAAAATCAAAAATAGCAAACTAGTGTATTTAAGTGAAAAACAGCAAGTCTATCAAAACTGTACATACGTATATGAAATCTCAACACAGTATTGAAGGAAAGAAACATTTTATGACCTAACGTTACACACAGTTCCATAAATACAATTTTGTTTATAAAATTTCAAACCTACGAGAAGGTTATTATAGGTAGACATGGTTAAATGATTATTGTTGGCAAAAACGATTAAATAAAGCTGGTACTGAAAAACATTAGTTTCTTATTGGGTCAATTTAAGAAAAGTGTTAATAATGCAAATGTCTGATGAGAGAATAATAATGTGGTAAGTCGAAAAGGAAGATGGTATACAGATATATATATTTTTTCATATGAAATTATAATTATGTACGTGTCCTATTGTTTAAAAGTTCTACTATAAAATCAATGTTCAACAGACTGCTGTACTGCTGTAATTGAATAACGTTAATTTTGTATGTTGCAAGGTCTACTAGTTAACCACAGCCAGTAGTGTTTGCAAAAACCTGTTTCAAATGTTGACATTTAAAGTTTTACAGAACATTTAATGTTTACAGCTGCACAGTTGTTTAGTGACAGTTGTATTTTATTTGGCTAATTTTCAGTAACGAGAGTACAGGTTTGGTAAAAACAAATAGGAGTAGAACATTTGGATGGTTTTACAAGGCCACACACACATGGTAATGTTTGGGAGAGGCAAGCAATGATTGGCTCAGAGCGATAATGGTTCAGCATGGACGGTGTACAATGGTGGTTAGAGTGAGGCATCACAAGCTCAATTTTCTGTAGTCTTAGCAACTTGACCAAGAGATACGTTGTATCTTGAGACACTGTGACCTGTTATCAAAAATGTGTGTGCAATTAAACAAATTTTGCAACCTCTGAAAGAAAAGATGTGCCATGGGGCATTGCACCCAAAAACCACCAAGATTTAGCCTGGAAATAAATATTTAGTGTGCACAGGCAAGCATCCAAAGTCATCTTGTTTTTTTCTTCTTTCTTTGTTTTCAGACAAATCCACCTTTCTGTAATAAATTTGTTTTCCGCTAACGTACGAGGTCTCTAAAGGTACCCTGTTCATAGTCTAGCTGTAGATAATAGTAGAAGTTTCTCCTTACAAAAAGATGCTGTATCCACAATAATAAAAGTTAAGGGTTAACATACTCTGTACCTCGGTGGCTAACGCACATCATCACAAAAATCATATTTTCCAGGAGATCAGTCTGAAGAGTGCGATTCACTAGTGAATTCAGCTACTTAATACCCAAAAATGTCGGTTTTTGACACAACGCAGACTCTGTGTTGTATGTCACTAGAAAGTATTAAAACTGTGGTGACGTTTATGGTAAAAAGGGCATTTTGAGAAAAAGTGGACACAGTGTCATGCCTCCGAAGTACAGTATTATACACTTTATCAATATAGGCTACCAAAAAATTTAGTTGTTTCCTTTTTGTATTGTTAAAAACTTAAAATTATTAAATTTTTAACAAAAGTACTGTTAAAAATTGTCAGCATATAAAGAGATTTGAACAACTCCATACTATTTCTAGACATTTATAATTTATTTTACTGAGCTTTCTATATAATTTTGTAACTATACTTCAACATAAGCAATAGAAAATAATGAAATGTAAAAAAAATATTAGTACATACCTCGTGTTTATGTTTGACAAAAAGTAATGAAAATCCACTAGAAATCTTATAGTAATGAGTTACTAATGAGTGAATGAAGGAGAAATTTTCGTCAGTGATTAATATTGAGATATTTAGCGCTGGTGAGGGGTGACATGAGGTGAGTATGGGGCATCGCCAGAATGAGGGGCGAGGGAAATCCCTAAGAAAACCAGCACACCAGCTATATTGTCCGGCACGATTCCCACATGTGAAAATCGGGGAACCGAACCTGCTGGGAATCGAACCCGGATAACCTTGGTGGGGAAATCTTACGGTAATTGTACACCACTGCACTTTATATTCAAACACTTATTGGTTTTGCTAACACTCCCATGTTATTTTATAATTTAGTCTTATGAGCCACAAACAGCACAAAGTCTTGGTAGAGGTACAAGAGAGAAAGGGGAGGGTGTCGGCCAGGGCCCATATTAACGAATTATCCCAGCATTCGCCTGGGGTGGTTTTGAAAAACCGAAATCAAGATGGCCGGAACCGGGAATTGAAACCTGAATCATCCTGAATGAGAGGCAAGCGTTTTGCCACTGCTTCACCTCACTCGCCGCTGCTAGACTATCATAAAGCAGCTTATGAACCAATCTAAATTTAAGTAAAATTGGATTTTTCAGGGTGTACCCGGTAACACGTTAATAAACTCAGCTACAGGTTATATGGCTATTTATGAAAACAATTATGTGCCAAAAATCACTTCCTTGGGTCCCACCTCTTTAAAGGTACCCAATGTGAAATGGCTTCTAAGCACAGCTGACAGACGGTTAGAGTAGGCTTCGTGGATGTCATGCCAGAAGGGCGTATCAACCACATGCTGCATATAGCTGATATGCCCTTCCGGCATGGCGCCCTCGAGGTGAACTGACCTGTAGCCTACGATAAATAATTAACATTTCTATACTGAAACCATTATGGAAGATAAGTATTAAATGAAATTAATGTTACAAAATATAAATTGCCAAAAGTCAGCTAACAAGCTTCCATATTAATACACCTACTGTCTCACAAAAAAATTGTCCAAGCCTACGAATATGCAGAAAGGTAACGTAAATATCAGCTTTACTAACCTCTTTTAAAGTGGCTTTTTAACAATACTGTGATGGTCATAACTTTACTGACAAAAATGCTATCTAAAGCCAAAAAATTTAATTGGAGAAATTATGTTAGGAAAATGGAATTATTAGCAGTTTCTGTGTAGCTCTGTTAAAGTTTCCCCAAATCTTCTCCCTCCCTGAAATAAGTGTATTATGGTTACCTGGCATGCTCCGAAACTTTTCACTGCAATAAACTGACGGTACACTTGATTTTCAGTCATCATTTCCAGAAAATGTATTTTCTTGAGTAGCTGACACCTAGACAAAACAAATATGTTGTATGCTATAAAAGTATACATAATTCTTTCAATTGTCTACTTTTACCACTCTGAAAGGGACAAAATGTACCACACTGGCTAACTTCCACAGTTTCAAAATAAAATTTTTAAATTTTATTTTATACTAAAAGGCTTTCCAAAATATATGTTACTACAATTATCTTTAGGGTTACATTAATTTGTATACCTATTCCATGACCACAGTTCATCTGTGTTGTACAAAAACTAATTTAAAAAGTTATGTTTGGTTAACCTTTTTCAGCAACATTATTATTAATCTGAAAATGCTATGTTATTAATAATTCATAATGGTAATCAGAATACACGCAAACAGAAGATATTCTAGCAAAATCTAGAGACAAAGTTAATCAGACATAAATATTTCCTTTCCTCAACAGTACCATCAACAACTGAGGCTGTTTAGTAAAGTTTAAAAAAATTCCCTTCTTTGCAATGTTTTGTGTGGTCAAATTTCCCTTTTGAAATTAACAAAATACTAAGAATTGTGGATGATATGTGCTCAGGAAAAAAAGAACTTACACCAAATTTGTGCAGCAAAAAACATTTATAAATTATATTTTACTGAATATATCAAATACTGTATAAACATTTCTCACTAGTAATTTCCATAAAATACCTTGCGTCTCTAAAGTCTGCAAGGGACTTCAAAAAATTATGGCAGGAAAGCTAATTGAGTTGAGCACACACGGTTTTTGGTTTCTTAAGGGCACGGTTCACCTCAGTTTTCAACGTCTTTATTTATTTTTATATTTATACCAGATATTTCTTTTCTTATCTTAGACATAAATTGTGATTAAATCTTCCTCTTAGGAAACTTTTGTATCTTTCATAGTTTTTGCATAATGGTTTTAAGTACACCACTAAAACCAACTGACAAACCAAACTGACAAAATTCACAGTGTATACCAATGTTGTAGGCTTTATATAAAAACAAAAAACAAAATACTTTCGTATTTAATAAAAAATGCCGAGTTTTGAAAAAAAATATATGAAAATTAAAAAAATATCTACATATATATTTTTTCTTTTTATGTATGTCAAATCATAGCCTACGAAATTGTTCTATTGTGTGAATTTTTTTCAGTTTGATATATCAGATGGTTTTAGTGGCGTACTTAAAACCGTAAAGTCCAAATTTAGACGTTTACGACTCATTACGCAAAAACTATGAGAGATTCAACAATTTCCTAAGAGGAAGATTTAATCATAATTTATATACAAAATAAGAAAAAATATATCTGGTACAAATATAAAAATAAAAAAAGACGTTGAAAACCGAGGCGAACCGCGCCCTTAAAGTAAAACTCTGTTTTTTTGCCACCCACATGACACTGATGCTATTGTAACTTTGTTTATTCAGTTGTTTGTGAAATATCAACTGTGTGATTAAATGCAATATTAGGTTTCCTTAATCAGTTGTTCACAAAACGGTGACAGTGGTGTCCTTTACGTAACAGAATATGCAGCAACAGAATATGTATTAATGGCAATCCTATCTTTACTTTTTCATATTTTTAAATGTACCAAACAATTTTGCTGATATCAGAAAAATCAGCTAATTTTATTAGAAAAACTACTTACGTTATTGAAGGTAATGAAATGTCGGGGAGGATATTGTAAATAAAATTTGTATTTTTAGTTTGTGCTGTGTGTAAATTGGTGTCGAAAATATGACATCACATATTTACAACTTTGTCAGTTGAACCTATACAGTCAAACATATCACGCTGCACTGTACATAACACAGGCACAGAGCTGTTTAATGCATGCGTAGCTAAGTGTAATGTAATAATAAAATAAGCAAAGGTTACCAGCAACTATTTGATCAGACTACCGGTCCTTCCACATAAAAAGAGCAAGACATTTACATGGCCACTAGTGCAAAAATTCCAGTTAGTGACTAACTACCAACCTAAGGACTAACGAGAGAAATTATAATAATTCTAATTACTGATAAGTGCACCATAGACTGTTCAAATTTTTAACAAGTGTAATAACCAAGTAAATATCAAATACAAAATTTAATGTTTTAACAAAAGATTTTTTTTATTTAATGGCACCTAGATTTTGTGTGTAACTTCTAAAAGTTCAGAGATTTTGTAGAGGCCTGGTTTTACTGTGGTACGGAATAAAGTATGCACTTCTAAAATCAACCTTCGGAAAAAAAAACACTGGCAGTTACTGCATATACGTACTTCAAAATTAACAAAAGTTGTCTCACTCCTCATGTTGTTTGCATAAAACTGTTAGCTACAGTTGCATTTATTTTTTCTATTTAAATATAAAAATACTGAAATTAAATCAAATAAAACTGATGTATCTGTACATTTTTTATACTGTAAAATTATTATATATGAACTATTGACTGCATGATATGGCTAAATACGCGCCAAAACAAAGCCATGAAACTGGGTGGGTACGTGGATATTTACCATAGTCTGCACACTGCTTCTGACACATTCCTCACAGCAGTTCAAAATTTTGAGAGTTAACTTCACAGCAAAGCGTAGCTCGCTGAGCATTTGTGCATAATGCAATCAAAATGGTTCTCACAGATGCAAAAGTAATAGAAATAATTGTAAGTTGTTCGTGAAGTTGTTACATTTTATAATTGCCAGCCTTTGCATTTGGGAACTAAAACCAAACTACGAAGCAGCAATTTTTAGATTTTACATCATAATGACTTAAGTAATCAAGTACGTTTAATGCAGTGTATATTATGATTACAACAAGAACTAAACTGGACTTGAATAACACATCTTAAAAGTGTTGTGTGTTTGTTATTGACTGTTTAGTGTTTAAAATTTTAAGAAGAGGAGCACAGTGCATGGGTTCATTAGTGTTTCGTACGAAATGTCTTAGGCCTATATCTTACGAAAATAAAACTTAAGTGTGTAATGTACATAATTTTAGAATGATGGAAAAGCTAATTCATCAGTTTTTTTAACTGTGACACACTACTATTACAATATGATAAAATTCTAATGCTCAACCTTGACAGTACTTAGACGTAATTATTTCACCTAGCAGTTAAATCAATCACATTTATTTTATTTTGGGATCTATAGAAAGAATACCAAGGAAAAGTACAAGAGCGTAAATAAAAGTCTATGCGAAGGCACCAGTAATATATATATATGTTAACTCCAGGTATTTAAAATAACTAACAACACTACCAATAGCAATTATTTGATGAGTAAAAATAGTAAACAGCAGCCTTCTAAGCAGTGGAATGTATATGTAAACATTGTGTATGCCTATGCAAACAAAGCATGTGGCAATATTTACATTTACATGCAGTATAAAGACACAAACTGACTGAAAATAGAAATAATGCAGGGCTTTTTTGAGTGCTTACTTTATCCCGAACCATTTCAAGAAATCTCCTAGTGTCTATTAAGAGAGTGGCAACAATGTAGCCTACACACTAGTGGAAAGAATCAGAGAAACGTTTGTACAGAATCCTACAATATACATATTCAGAGTTTCAAGAGAATTGGCTATTCTTCATGCTCCTATGCACAGAATGTTGCATAACAGGTTGAGGTTATGTAATGTACATATAAAGTTCAGTTAGTGCAACAGTTGAAACAAAGTGACATCACATGATAGCAATTTGCAGAAGAAATGTTGCACTGCACTGACTTCAATAGTGTGGTCTTGAAAACATTTTCACAGACACTGCAGCAGTTCACATATTAAGCCAAGTCCACAAGAATAACAAGAACATTTTTGAGGGTTCTATAAACTCTCATCAGTAATCAGGTAACACATACATGATAGCAAAGATGATGTGTAGTGTGGTGTTGACCAGGTTACTGGACCCTTTTAATTTCAGAGGAGACTACCAACATGAACAACTAATTAGATATGCTGCAACAGTATGCAGTATCACAAATCAACTACTTTTAGCCAAACATCATTCTGAAACCCTACCTCATAGGTGACAGCAGGTACAGGCTTATGGACAATACATTTCCAGAAAGATCCATTATTGGCAAAGATGATCCAATTCCTTAGCCTCCACAGTTCACCAGAATAACTATGTTGGACTTTTCCTTGTATGATTGTATGAAAAACAATGGGTAACAAACACTGGTTGCTGGAAAAAACTACCTGAAGATCCGTGTCAGAAATGAAATAGCTTGGATATGCTCCATGTTACCAGGGGAGTCTGTACAGAGATCTAGTAACCTCAGTAAAAAAAGTTTCAGAACTATGCTTCAAAGTGCATATAACTGTAGGTATAGCGCAACTCAGTTTTCCTGGCATAAATTTCCAAAACATCTTCTTTACACATGAGCTATAATGATTAGAAAAAAAATAGTTAATGACTCAGAACTAACAAAATATGTAATTTCAAAATATAGAACACTGAAATTCATTCTCATTAATTTTTTAAGTACAATGTAAACTTCAAAAGAAAAGTTTTTGTTAACATTAATTTTTAAGAGCAAATTGTACATTTTAACGGGGTATGAAAAACAAAAAGGACTAAACTTAGATAATTCATGAAGAATACAAGATATACGATACGTACAGTATTGAAAGTTTCTTATTACTAGAATTATATTTTCATTTGTTAAGTATATGTACATATTGTAAAATATTTCCTGTTTTTACAGAGAAGTTTCAATAGACCTAACTAAAATTTGTTTTAATTTGCTTGTAATTACGATTGTATCATATACTGAAATAATTATTTTTAAAAAGGCATGACGACAATAGTCACATTTAGCGATGGCATTGGAAGAATTTAGTTATTTGGTAAACATGAACAATACTCATTACTTAATTTTCTGTCAATTAATCAGTAACACTCAATAAAATTACAGGAATCAACTAACATACACAAAAAGAGCTAACAGAATCGGTTTTTTTTTTTTTTTTTTTTTT
>PNEQ01127602.1:0-11719 GCA_003012365.1 Medauroidea extradentata | reverse complement strand
AAAGTATGGACTTGATAAATCACTACTGCCAAGAAAAGTGTTACGAAAAAATTGAGATGTAAGTGGTAGGAAACCTGTACTGACTGTTGAAAAAGAAAGAGAATTATGTGAACACTTGAAATTAACGGCTAAGTGTGGTTTCGCTCTGTCAAAACAGTAAGTTCTTTCTGTGATTGGTGATTTTGTGAATGAGTATGATATAAAACACCTTTTAAAGATGGCATTCCTGGTGATGATTGGTTTCATTCTGTCACTGAAATAATATGAATTTAAAAAAATTGGAGGCACTGGATGTTTCACGAAAAAAAGCTACAGGTGACCCATTTATAATTTTTATGATTTGCTGGGCAATACTTTAAGTTCTCTTGATTTGCATGAAAAACCTGAAAATGTGTGGAACTTGGATGAAACCTATTTCTGTTCTGACCCCTCTAGAGTGAAAGGTATGACAGGTAAAGGGCAAAAGGCTCACAGACAGATACAAGGGACATGACGAGAAAACACAACAGTTTTAGCTTGCTGTTCAGCTTCTGGCAAGGTTTTGTCGCCTCTGATTGTTTATGAATCCGTAAATTTATGGAGCACTTTGAGAGGTGAACACAATTTACCTCAGACATTTTATGCCAATACTGTAAAAGGGTACATGACTAGTACCAGTGGCGAGGCGTGGATTGGATGGTTATGTAAGCAAGTGTGTGTGTGTGTGTGCATGCGTGCGTCTATATATATATATATATATATATATATATATATATATATATATATATATATATATATATATATACACTGTGTCACCTTTACTTTTTTTGACACTACAAGCAAAAGAGAATGTAACAACATGACTTAATCGTAGATTTGAATGGTCGTTAGGTGATTGGCAGCAAAGAGAAGGCGGGCCTCGTCAGCACAATACTCTGGCTACTCAGCTGTCCACAGTTCATGCTACTGATGTCTAACCTGGGTTATTTAAATGAAAGTTCAATGTGGCGACTCTTCCTTGTAAAAATGTCTATAACATCGTCGTAAAATGAGTTTTATTTTCAATTCTTTTAACAGATTTTTTTCAATCGACAAAATAGACAAGGCTGAGAGTCTAGATTTACCTTGAGGATTACGTTAAGTACATGTGAATTCTTTTCAAAGCA
Source organism: Medauroidea extradentata (assembly GCA_003012365.1). Classification (NCBI taxonomy): domain Eukaryota; kingdom Metazoa; phylum Arthropoda; class Insecta; order Phasmatodea; family Phasmatidae; genus Medauroidea; species Medauroidea extradentata. Next base: position 10,574 of record PNEQ01127602.1, on the reverse strand, counting down.
GAGAAAGATCTTTCCAAATATGAACTAGTTGCTGGGATTGTCAATACCAAACATATCAATTTCCATGCTTCCGGAAGTGTTTCTTGCAACTCATTTAAAAACAAATATTTATGAAGGTCAGCGACACTACCCTTGTGAAATTCCTCTGAAGAGTACATTACCGAAAGTTCGCATCTAAGCCTAGCAACGTCAAAATATTGCCCATATGAAAATTTTTAATGACTGGAACATTTGTCAGGGAAATACTGCGAAAAAGTAGAAAAATATTTAAATTCTAGTAGACCAATGAATTTAAGACTGTCAATAACACAAAATCTTTGGTTTATTTTTGTCGTGATAGTGTCAATGATTTCAAAATAAAGTCTACAATAACAAGGCTTTGTGTCACTTGAGATGCTGTCTGTTCGCTGTCTTTTCTTAAGTTGAGAGGTGCTTACGAGGTCTGTCATTCTGCCTGAATCTCCCTCAAATTTAGCTCAAAAATCAAAACCATAAATGATTTTTTTTCATGATGTGTCAGAAACTGTTTGACTCTCTGACTGCAGTAACCTATGTCATATCTCTTCTCTTGCATTACTTCAAAAAGAGTCAGAAAAGGGAAATTTAAAATGAGAAAAAATTAAGAAGAAAGTTGAAATTAAAGTCTTGAAAAGTCGCACAGAAACCACGGGCACTTGGGTAAGTATTGACATCCCATTGCTCTCCGTTATCAATTATACACTCTAAAAGCTGTATAATGTCGTGTTTATTTTCAAAAACAGTCTCAACTAGTCTGCTATTGTAGTTCCATCTCGGGGGTGCTACAGAGGGGAATCGTTTCTCCACTTCTTGTTCAAGTGCATAAGTTCTCTTAGGCGACTTGGAAAAAATGGAACAAAACCTGACAGTGTCAAGAAAAATATTTTACATTCTTTAATGTTGTCAACAGACTGTTTTAGGACCAAGTTCAGCTTGTGGGCATAAAAATGAACGAACAAAGCTTGTTTGTATTTAGCTTCAACCCGGGCTTGCAAGCCACTGTGTTCGCCAGACATTACAGCAACACAGTCACAGTCATATTCCCTCATACATTCAAATAAGTTTGTGGCAAATGCATTAGCAGTTCTGTCATCACTAGTCAGAGAAGCCTAAAAATCTTTCCTCTATGGTACCTTTCGAAGTACAGTATCGCAATACAGTAGATACCTGGGATTTGTTCGAAACATCCATGATTTCGTCCATTATTACAGCAACAAAAGGTACTGCTTTGATTTCTCCTTTTATTTCACTTGTTAAATGCCCTGCCACGTTACGAATGATTTCATTTTGGATGTCACATGACACACCCGTAAAAACTTTAGAATTTTCTAAATGAGTCTAACTTGTTATCAAGCTTTCTAATCGAAGTTAATAATTCTACATAATTTCCACGATTATCTGAATGTTGGCTTTCGTCGTTACATCTGAATGGAAGTTCTTGTTCTGCCAGAAAACAAGTTACATCTACGAAACGACTAAATATGTACCTGTTGTTTTTAACCATTTCATTGTGTTTTTGTACATCTAATCTATTCTGCTCACTAAGTTTAAATTCAATTCTAGTATTCCCAAATGTTTTTAGTGCAACTGACGAAGTTATGTGGTTCTGGATAATTTTATGTCGTTTCCGCAAATTATGAAAGTTAAGTCACTGACACCCTGTTTTGTCCAAATGCTTACTTCGGTGGAAAAAGAATGCAAGGCCAGCAGAACAATCTTGACATTTTTTTTGCAACCACATAACCCCTTACTGGATTCATAACTTTCGCAATGAAAATTCCTCACACATGTTTTGGTCTTTGACTGCAAATTGGGAACAGCTGGTGTGGGCCTACCTTTAGATACTATATCCAATTTTTGAGCGAGTGGACGAGAGCTAAATGATGACCATAGCAAATCTTCAATAAGCGTCCACACTCGTCTTCGTCTGCTGTCTGCACGAAACTTGCTACACATGCCATTTTCACACTGGCATGATAAAAAAAAAATCAAATCATGTAACTAACCACGTTATGTTAAAAACAAAACAACAGAGCCACGGATACTGTGAAACGAACACGTTACCAGAACTCCGAAAACTAATGTACTGCAGCTGTGAAACAAGAGGCGAGGGTGGCTCTGGCAGAGGGAGGAAGTCTCTTCTCGTTCTCTCTCTTGTACTCACTTTCTTACTCCCTCATCCTCTCGAAGTCGCAGTGACACGCTGGAAGCAATTCGAAGCTTGATTACAATGTGTTCTGCAGTATGCAGACCTTCCAGGTGGATGTCATTCACGGAACCATGGCGCACGGAAAGACGGGAAGTGGGAGGAAACAGCCTGCCCAATAGCAAGGTTGGTCTCCCTGTATGCAGGAGGCGAGTCACTTACAGAGGGGTGTCCACCCTCTACAAGTGACAAACACCACATCAGGCACATCACTTTCCAAGGGTTCTCCGTGGGCTGTCCAATGATGGGATAGCAAAGTGGCATTGAGGAAGTGAATTGTAGAAAAATAGGGCAGTTCAATAACCGGCCATGTCGCCATTATTACTTAGGTGGAATATTTGCATAGTGAGCAAACTACACCGTTCTAAAACTGTAAGCACTGTTTACATTGCTTACATGGAATACTCGCCCCTGACTAGTACAGTGTTCAGTTCATACTTAAAAAAGTTTGCCCAAAAAGTGGAAGAAAGACCCATACTTCTGATATTTGATGGTCACATGTCTCACTTGGAAACTTCAACTTTACAATTTGCTAAAGATAATGGAATAACTATTCTAATATTACCTCCTCACACAACAGACTTACTTCAGCCATTAAACAAGTGCTGTTTTTCACCTTTAAAGGCTGAATGGAACATAGAATTGCAAAAAATGGCTACATAGAAACCAGCGGCGTATACAAAAAAATGAATTAGTTGACCTTTGTTCTATATGGCATCAAGGACTTTCCCCCGAAAATGTCATCTCACAAAAGTTAGCAAGACATTCTGTTGACTACAACAGGCCTAATGTAAGACAAGAACAAATAGCCACTGCTGACAATAATGGCATTGTTAGCACTCCTAATGAAAGTCACAGAGTGGATTGTGTAGTCCTACTAATGGATTTGAAGCAGCTGCTGAAAGACTTTCTTCTGAAGGAAATCCTTGACAAGAACTCCAAAACTCTACTGACGACTGCAGGCCTAACCTCAGACTTTCTCCTTAATTCTTTCCTTATGAAGAAAGAGCAGCAACTGGACCTCAGCAACCTTCTACATCCACTCAAACAAATGCAACAACTTCTTCTCAATCATCTACCAGCTGTACATGAAGTGGACATAGTTCAGTGGATGTATCACCAACATTCGAGAACCTTCTGTTGCAAAAGATTTCAAAAAGTAATCCAACGAACAAATGCAGGCGTAAAATTTACACTGGTGCTGCTGTAGTAACATCTGAAGATTACCTCAAGAAAATCACAGAGAAGAATAAAGACAGACAGGGTACTAAGGAGAAGCCTAAGCCTACAAAGACAGTGAAAACAAAAATAATTGCAGAATCCAACTCTTCAAGCAGTGATGAAGATTGGCTGGCAAGTGGCAACAGTTTGGAAGATATTAACTTATCAGACGCAGACGAAAGTTCATACTTTCAACCAGATTCCTCGGAGACTTTGTGCTAACTATTTTCAAGGATGGAAAACGATCATCCATTAGCTACAGATATATGTGTGTGGTGCAGAAGACTCTATATGAACATAGTAGAAGTGCAGTGCTTTAAATCAGTGGAAGGCAAGAAATCTACATTTAAGATTATAGATGGAGAAAGTTAGGCTGTAAAACTTCCAAATATAATTGGCAAACTACCTCATTCAGAAGTAGTGGCATCTGGGGACAGGGTTAAATACGTTTTCTATCAAAATGTTGACATTCATAAGTCTCATTAACTTAAAATTTTTGACAAGCTTTTGTGAACTGGTTTCAAGGTCCACAGTACTTTGCACAAAAATTGTTATTGTTAAATCATGACAATTTATTGTAGATTCTTTGTGTAGTATTAGTTGAACTACTATCTAAAGACAATTTTTATGGTGGCTAGAGCTTTCTATTATTTTTTTTATATGAAAAATTAGGTTAGAAGTTTGACAAAAAATGTAATTTAAAAAACTATTGTTATTTTTTTACATAAAGAATGTTATTATTCAAATTTAATGTTTTTAATGGTTTACTCTATTATTTTAAACTGCTTTTTCTAACTATTGCCAGCAAACTTATGTTCGATACAATTGCATGAAGATATAGCAATGTCTTCTACTTACCACTGTCTCATTATTAACCATAAGCGGTGGGTAAAAATGAGACAATTTTTTGTCATTAAATAGGTTGTAGCTCTGAGCATGCCTGAACAAACATCTTAACTAGAAAGAACACCTCTAAATGCAGTGAAATGAAATAGTTTTAAGTCTGTAAATGATTGTCTTAAAAAGTTATAGCAAAATATGTCAAATTTGTGTAATTTTTCCCCTTATTGATCCTAGCCTATGGTAAACACTGCAGAAAAAAAAACATATGTTTCTAAAGAAGTACTAAGAATTAACTAATGAATGTACATTAATAACAAGGTAAATGACGAAAAAGTGTATAACAATGCTCATAACATTGAGAGTAACATTTTTCATCAACATATTATTTAGACTGCCACAAGATAGGTCAGGAAAATTGTAAACACCAAATTATTAAATGTCTGGAAATAAATCTTTTTAATAGCAACTGTCATCCACAAAATGTTCAACATATTTTGTTGGTACATATATCATGTACTAATGAAGTTACTAGTGTAGGACACATTGGTGAAAACAAAGGAATACCAATGATTTTCAGTTCAACAATTTTGTGGGCAACTTGTCTCATTAACAATGCTATGACAGGTGTAAAGGAGTCAAATATATTTCCAACGGAATTTGCAACATCATAAAAGGATAAACTTAAATCCCACAGCATGAAATTTTGAGGAAAGAAAACAAATAAAATTGTAGATATAATTATATATCTTTGAATTTTAACTATTCACAAAACTATACTTCAATTTTACAGTTATATGTGACAAAAAACTGCAGAGAATGATGTTTTCTTAATTATAATTAAGTTTACATGACAACAAAATACTCTTGATGGAAAAAATCCTCTGAATATGAAATACTAGTAACCCTTAATTATGGAACTAGACATTAACTAGTTAAACTATAAATCAAACTGTATTTAGAAATGATTTAGCTGACAATTTTTGAATACAGCCCCCTTATGTTTAAGGTTCAATAGACTATATTTTAAGTAAATAATAAGAAATAAATTATAAATGACTCGTGCAATTTTCAAATTCACAAGTAATATTCTAAATTCATAAAGTAAAAAGCTACCTCCTACTGTCAGTGCACCAGCTCTGAGTCCCTGGCGTGTATGCCTTTTCCTTCGTAAACTTCATGTACGCTACAGTAACACAGTATCAAACACGTCCTAACTTACCACTTTACTACGGCTAGCAAGTGCATCACATGCTATTGGGCCTTGTTGTGTTTATATACAGGCGAAAATCATCTACCTGCCCGCATGGGCGCCACAAGCTCATACTTTTTTGGGGGGACTGAAATTTATTTAATTGTTGAGGAACACCATCCCCAAAATGGGTCCTCCCCCAGGAAATTTATGAGATACAAGGTGCTAAATGGGGTTATTTAAGCAATTCTTATTCTTAAAATATGCTAATTTAATAGTTGGTTGAAATAGTGATTATCTTTTTTAGAAAATTTTTTTAGTGAACAGATTTATAAAAAAATGTCAACATAGGTACATGTTGAAGCCTTATACACACCACAAAATAATAAATTTAAATACCAGGAAAAACTGAAATGTTAAACTTACAAGCTGCAGAGCAATAATAATGTTTGACACAACATAAAAAATTAATTTAAAAAAATTTGTATTCACTGCTAATATAGTAACTTGCCTGATCACACTAGTATGTTTTTAAAAAAATATATTTTCAAAACCTGCTAAAAACTGTGTAAAAAATTCACCGAATTTGAGCAGATAAACATTTATAAAGAATATCTTTAAAGTTTCTCAATCTTTACTACATTTGGCGTTGGCATAGTACAGAAACTGCCCGCTATGAAAGAATGATGTAAGTTAATGGAGAAAACTAAATTGCTAGAGAAAACCATTCAAAACTTTAGAAATATTTTCTTGCAGATATTTGAAAAGAAACAAGTACAATTTTACAATTTAAAATTATTTGTAAAATCATCTGTGATTAAGTTCAACACAACATAAACTTCACAAAACATAGCCTACATTTAATTTTAAAAAAATTATTAAGCTATGCATTTCCAGATGTTTAATAATAATAATAACACACACAAATAAAGAAAAAAAATAGTTATTTGTTGGGTGTAATCTTTTTCTAATAATATAGTCCATTCTCTGTAAATTTGGTGAGCACTTGAGGTACCTCTAATTTCGTCACTGTACAATTAGTAAGTATGACATTACAACATAAAATTACTTGCATAATTCTCTACTAACTTTACTGGAAGCAAATAACCGAGCATTTGTATGTGAAATGTTACACAAAGTTTTAATTCAAAAGTGCTAATTTTATCACGAATTGGATTATAAACTCCAATACAGGATGATACAAAAATGTACAGCCAAATTTTCAGGAAACATTCCACACACACAAAGAAAGAAATTATGTGATATGGACATATGTCTGGAAACGCTTAGTTACCATGGTAGAGCTCAATTCCTTACATCTTGTTAAATGTCATTGCAAATAACACTTTGTAAAGAAAATGTCCCAAACACCCAATGGATTGGATCTTTACACTGTACTTTACTTCCTAGATTCACCACTAGGTGGGCTACTTAACTGAAGGTAATCTGGACTGTGAGTTGAAGAGAAGCAATGCAGTCACAATTACCTTCCGTCATGTCGCCCACCTGGCGGTGATCCTAGGAAGTAATGTACATTCTAACGCAACATTCCATTGGGTAATTGGAACAGTGTCTGTATGAAATGTTTTTACGATGACATTTAACGAGATGTAAGGAATCGAGCTCTACCATGTAAACTAAGTATTTCCGGACATATGGCCATATCACATATGTATTTTCTTTCTTTGTGTGTGCAGAATGTTTCCTGAAAGTTTGGCTGTACCTTTTTGTGTTTAACATCCTGTGTATGCAGCAAATGGGTTTTATCTATAGTTTCTAAGTTATTACACCACAGGCTTTGTTAACGAGGTTATTGACAAAAAAATTATCAATAACAGAATTAATATGTTTCACACTACTATGAAACTCAATATAGAGGCTGTTATTTAGCTTATGTTAAAAAACTTTTGGAGATGATTACTTATCAAAAATGTGGTATAGGTCATTCGGGATAAAGTGAGCACTAAAGATTTAACCTTTGAAAAAAATCACTAACCGTTAACTGCATATTACGTCACAATTAACAAAAGTTACTTTACTGTTTGTATGTTTGGTAGCAATTCATTGCATGTAGTTCCATGTATTTTTCTATTTGAAAACAACATTAGTGAAAGAACATCAGATGAAATCGACCTCTCTGTATTTAATATACTTCAAAATATTTATTTATGATCTTATAGACATTTCATCTCACAGTATAATTGAATTGGTCATTTGGAAAAGGGCACATGTCAAAAATTCAAATGTTTCAGGAAAGAGAAAAAAACTATATACTTATTGAAAACATTTTCATTAATAAACAATAATATTTCTTTGTGCTTATTATATAAATAGTTACCAAGTAACTTAATATTTGCAGAATTTACAGGAATATGTTAGGTGTGAAAAAATTAATTAACAATTGGACATGTGCCCTTTTCCAAATCACTATGCTTATTCTGCACAAAATTATGCAACAATTAATAGTTTATTGTAATCCCATATAACATACATGAAACATGAGATATCTGCTGCACTGCATCAATATATTTCTGACCACTATTGTTCACAAGTTAAATACATGAAATAAAGGTTCACAGATACATGTATTGCTCACATTTTATAAAAATCGTCTTTGGGTGTTTCATTCCTTTCAGTAGTTGGCCAATTGTTTATCAGTTCATTGTAGAAAGGCAAATGTTCATCAGGAATGTAGTGAAGTAATTATTTTATGTCCCCGATTTTTTTTTACATAAACAGGAGTCGGGCACTGTAGGCTGGAAAATCTTTCACTGTTGGCAACTCTGTACGAACACTTGCTACTTGTGACAAAGGAAAATCTTCTGATACGAGTCCATCAATTCACTCAGAAACATGTAACACTCCAAGATTTTCATAATCATATACAAAATAACAATATTTCGAAATCTGGAAAGTGATTTTGTTCTTTCAAGGAATATGTTTGCCTAGAGACGAAACTGAGAGCACAGACTTTTTATAGAAGATGGACTACCACTTTTTGAAATCAATATCAGTAGTTGTAACTTTTTTAACAGAAAATTTGTAGGTAGTTGATGATTCCACAATCAATTTAATATACTGAGCTTCTGTATAAATTCTGTCCTTTTTTATTTTTAATTACACAACAGAGAAGTTTCTATCACAGTCATTAAATGAATGTCCCCTAATAGTAAAGTAATGATAAATTTTTTTTTAATCACCCACCGGATGCTAAGGCTAACAAAAAGCGCACTACTGTATGGTTTCTGTTCAGCCCTGGGCAGCCATCTGAGAAAATGTGTAGTTCAGACACAGTATCTTCGAGACATTCATAGATGTAATTATGTAAAAATGCACAGACTTAGTTTGGCTCTTTAGAGGCTTCCCCTTCATGGTATGAATAAAACGTTGCTTTGTTGGTTTTCATGTTGTGGACACGAAATTCAAAAACCCACAACTGGCGATAGTAAAATACCTCCTGTACGGGAATATTGGGTAATGGAAGATTTTGTACGTAATCTATTACTATTCTACCAATGGTATCGTTTTGCAAACATTTAGTAGTTTCTACTTCCTTCACTTTCTTATAGTATTTACTTGCTCGGCGCTTGTGGACGAGTAACTCCGCTGTGGCAACGCATTTCGCTGTGTCATTTAAATGAGGATTACGTAACTTTTGTTTACATAACTTCGCAGAACGAGCAGACATCAAATTTAGGCAGTCCAAACAATAAGTTGAAATTCTCTTGAAATTATTTCATAAAAAACTTATACTTAACACTGTCTTTCATAGCAGGGTAGTTTTCGACGAACATACCATACATTATTTTTACATTCAAATTTGCAGGTAGGTATTTCTTGGTAATATCGTTTGAATAATGTATCTCTTTTACATCAAATGACTCTATATAGTCATGGATATCCTAACATGTTTCACCTGGAACAGTATTGTGACGAGAGCCAATAGATTTCCCTCGTCTATCTTTTGATGACTTTTCAGAAACTAATAATATGCACAAACATCGCACCTTTATTGGAGAAACAACATACAAACTGATAAAAGCATGTTTGCTAACTGGTATTTGGGTATCATTAAGACACACGTGATATGTAAAATGGTCAACTTTCGGCTTTGACTGTGAAGTTTTTTGACATTTCCTATTCCTAACTATGGTAGTAGCTTGAATCAGACACTGAAGATATGTGTCCTGGGCATCTTTAGTGTCAAAATCATAGATGTGGCTCATGATAGTCATCTGGTCCTCAAATTAACCTGGTACACCTGAAAAATATTTATGCAAATTTAGTTTATGAGGTTTCAAAACTGGTTTTAATGTTACACAAACACTATCAGCAATCAAAAATTTAAAATACAAAACATGTTTCAAAATATTTTTAACTGCATCAATAATACAGCAATTCTATAATAGTCACAAAACCAGGGGCATCATTTCAGGTTTGTCTTAAGAGTTTTATGTGCTTAGGTTAGCATTATTTAAATAACAAAATACAAAATTATATTTTATACACTTAAAATTCTAAATCCCCCCTGCCCCCACTAAATGACGCCCCTGCACAAACTAATTTTCAATTCAACTATTTTACAATATTTTTCGTTTGAGCAATGTTTTTATCAGTTTAGTACTAATAATTAAGAATAAATTTAGTTAATTAGCCAAGATTACTCTGTTTGAACATATTAACAATAACAAAGAAATCATGTTCAGACAATAAAAAGAAAAAGTGACAGATGTTAGGTGCAAGGATCGAACCATCAATCATCATCTCCGCAAGCAACCACTCTACCATTGTACCAACAAGACACATGTAATTCTAGTGCTTATATTACAATAACGAGTTTTAGCGATTGTGTTAGCGTTTCATATATCCAGCAACACATACAATTACCACGCATATACTACAGGGTGTATATTAATTCATGATACAACGCTTGAGGGCAGGTAGTACGAGCCAAAACAAGCACATTTTAACTATAAACCCGTAGGCGGAAATGTACCGTCTTCGTAGGGGAGCGCAATGAAAACTCAGCGTAGGCAACCCCGCTGTGCATTACACTGATCTGTCGAAGGTATTTGAAGCCCCCATCCTCTACCCCCA
>PNEQ01127601.1:0-17875 GCA_003012365.1 Medauroidea extradentata | reverse complement strand
ATTTTTTTTGAAATTTTCGAAATTTTGGAAAATTTTGGTAATTTGACACTCAAGGTCAAGGTCAGGGTCAAGGTCAAGGTCACGGTCATCCAACATGGCGGCCGGGGACGTGACGTCACAACATGGCGGGGGGCACCACACTCGGGCGGGCGCCACACTCCGAATCCTTGTCCCAGAAGGAACTAAATCATACTACTACCAGTCTTAGTACCATGTAAACTTCATATTTGATTCGATTAACCTCTTACAATAAAGAGTACGTAATTGCCTCACAACACCTACAATGCTGTGGCTGTAAATAAGGGCCAGGCGAAGTCGTTCTTAGTGACGGGGACAAACTTAAGACTGCTTTTTGCGTGGACAGCTAAAACTACTTATCCTGCTGCAGAGTTAACTTAACTAGCAGATTTGTCATACTAACGCTTGATGACTAAACTACCTATCTGGTATACAAAGGATATTTTAAAACAATGTAAATATTACTCGCTACGAGTATTACACGCGAGAAAAGCTGCCGCAGACCCACTGCTAGTGAAGACATAATTTATTTGCTGATGTGAACAGCGTTCACGGGCTACTCCGCAACCGTCCGCCATGTTAACTGCCATCATGAAAACCATAAACAGCCCCCCTACCCCAAGAAAGCAGTTGGACTCGTCCAGCTACGAGCCGTTGCCAACCAGATTGCTAATACTGAACATTAAATAAGTAAAGGAAATACTAGGGAGGATTTAAATACAATATATACATTAAAAAAATCATACTGACAATAGTTTTAGTAAAAAGTTAATTAGTTTCTTCACGTGTGTTAGTAATTAGGTTTAGGTTAATATTCGAAGAAGAACTTTACAATAGATTGTTACTGTGTGTTTGAAGACATTTAAACTTTTTCTTAGTGTTACACGGATTCATGAACACTGCGCAACACAGTGCTGACACCTGAGTACGTCGTCGCTAGGCCCCAGATGGTAGAGGGCCTAAACGTGGGATTATCGGGTGCCACAATTATCAAGAATTTATGAAGTTACTGTGCGCGTCTCACCCATTTATTATCATACTATGTCCCACATACTATATAGCAAGGGTGACATGTCACTGTTGGGCACTCGCGTGTGCACAGCGGCGGCCCGTGTATGGGTCTCTAAGCTACATACTCTACTGACTCACGGATCTACTTATTCTGACATAACTATGTATGTCTCAGCTGGCCGCTTAACTCGTGCTCTCTAAACTGCACACCTGTACAAAAATGTCAGCTATGATGATGAGTTGTTTCAAAATGCATTTGCCATGCATTCATGAGTTTAACCAAGTAGCATGGACATAATTGTATTTTATATAAATAATATACTTTTTAAAATAGACCTGTATAAATTCCTACTGACTTCACAATTTATTTTACACGCAAACATCTAGTGACGTGTACAGAGGGGTTAACCATTTCCCGTCGTTAGCCGTTATGCGCGTAAATATACGAATTTGCCTCCTATAACTAAAACAATAATTGGTACTGGAATGATTGAAAATGCTTCTCACTGTGACTTGATATCTAATCGTTTTATATCTCTTGCTACAGTCAGTGGTGTAATATATTAGAATGTTACTTATCCTGTTTTATACATACCATAATTTTGGTTTAACGTCAATCCAGACAATGTCTTTGTTGGTTGCCAGTAAATTTAACTGTAGATAAAGCTATGTTGTCAGAAATAGACGAGTATTTACAACGATATGAATGCAGTGTACGATATAGTCAGATCATGCACATTGTAAATATGCCTGAAACCAGTGTAGCTGATGTTCTTAGTATTCTTAATGTATGTTTACACTGACATACACGACACGTCTTACTCCGCGCACTGCTCTCTTCTCCCTCGCGCTCAGGGTGCGGCGGGGAGTGCCGGCGAGCACGTAGATGACGCCTCAGTTGTCGCCTGACGACAACTGGCCAATGGCGAGTAGCGAGCTACTGGGTGTAGTGAACCAAACTACGCTCTGGGTGTACGCAAGTAGTTACAATCCCTTTACAACGTCAACATTAATAATCATTTTTTCATCAGAGTTCATGTGTAATCATCCTCAATAATTATTTTTGTTTTTGGCGCTCAACAGCAGTAAATAGCGCGTGGTACGCCGCCTTCACGGCAGTCTTCGTGGGGACCACGCATACGTTTGAAATCTACATTTTAGAACAGTCGTATAATAAAACAAACATCATATCACACAACTTAAACATTTCACATCTTAGAACAACCACATATAGAAACACATAATTTGGAACCAACGATTGTTAGAAACACTTATGACAGAAACGTCTTATGTAAGAATAACTAACATTAGAACACCCATACTATAGAATCAAAGAACTTAGAACAAATGAATGACAGAAACACACAACTTAGAACCACCTGTCTTAGAACCATGTACATTAGAAAAGTCGCACATCAAAAATTCACGTCTTAGAACTATTAAACAAGAGAATCAAAGATGTTAGAACATATGTATGATAGAAACACACAACTTAAAACTACATATTGTAGAACGTTAGACACATTTTGTGGTGGGAATTCATATGTCAGAACCAATACACAGCAGAACCATACATGTTAGAACAAACGTACACTGTTAAAAATTTCCGGTAATTTCCGGGCAATTTTATGGAAACGACTGTTTAATTAACGGAAACATTATTTTGTAACACAGTTATACATAAGTATGTTTCATAAATTAAACATATGTAAAACTGCGAGAAGAAACTAAATAAATAACCGAACGCATTATTGTGCCTGCATCATAGAGAAGTCACATAAATATGTGAGTTTCCATAAGTGGAGCTAGTTGCCTTCCGTAAATTAATGGACACTACTGGATAATTTTTTACCAGCACTTCTCCATAAAACAACGAAAATTATTTTTAACAGTGCCACCTAATGTTTGTGAGAGATTTTAGCAACGGTTTTTAGTACTCCTTAGTAACATACTAAAAATTCCCCTGGCATTCGGTACCACTTGAAATACTCTCAAATAACACCTCCGGTAAATCTGCAAATCTGTAGAAATTCAATTGTAGCTTTATAGACATGTAAATATTGCTCAGTTACGTGTGATAAAAGTTTTTTTACGGAAACTTCTGTTGGATTAAGAACTAAGTTTCCGTGTCTTCACGGGGGTATCCGAAAAATTTTTACCGGAAATTCCGTAAATCGGTGGAGAAAATTTTTACAGTGTACAATAGAATCACATAACTTAGAACCACCTATCTTGGAACCATGTTCGTTAGAAATGTCGTACATTCACATCTTAGAACTATTAAACAACAGCATCTGAAATATTAGAACAAATGTATGACAGAAGCACACAGCTTAGAACCGTATACTGCAGAACCATGTATTTTAGAAACGTCGTACAGCAGAAATTCACATATTAGAACCAATTTACAACGAGAACAAATGTACGACAGAATTAACCACAAGTTACAGAACTATATACGTTAAAATCATTACACAGCCGAAATTCACCGTTTAGAACGATTGTACAACTTAATCAGAGATGTTCGTAATGGTATACAATAAAAACACGTGCTTTAGAACAGCCATATAATAGAAACACACATCTGAGAACTGTAGTAACTTAAAAACACTTAATGAAGAACTGTCAATGCTTAGGAAATTCTGTCTTCTATGTTTCTGTGGTATGTGTTTCTATTATATGTGTTTCTAACTTTAGGCAGAACCCCTCTTCGGGGTAGTAGCTTCCAAACGAACAAGACGTGTCGGGCTGTGGTGAAAGTAATATATTAGATTTGTTACACGAGTGATTTATTTTACGTGTGTTGACCCTCCAAACACATAACAAGGCGTCGCCCTCTGGTCTAAACAAAGGAGTAGCGTATAGTGTGTGTTAGTTATATAATACAACCAGCAGGACAACAGCTACCATCAGTGTAGCCGCTGGACCATCGACCACACTCCCCGAGCCTTGCATTTCATGCCCCGCCGAACTGACCCTTCATGCGTAAGTAACTGGCACCTAAGAGTATACATCCCCCCCCCCCCTGAATGTAGCATCGCAAATATCCCAGCATACTTGTCGCGTTAGTATATAGGATATATATATATATATATATATATATATATATATATGACGATTTTGAACAACACACCGACAAACTCCGGCAGGTGATTCCATATAAAAAAAACAGAAGTTACACTTTGCATTTTTCGCCTAAACATAATATTAAGGGAGTAATGAGACTCTGAAAATCTAAATTTATAATCGTATTTCCCAAAAACATCGGAAAATAAATACAATAATAAACACTATTTTCGGCACTTCTTAATGCTGTTGGGACCTCCAAACCACCAGCAAATACAACTTGATACCTTCCACCCTCATGAAAATAATAGGGGTGGCTACCATATAACTGCAAACAACTATTTTACCGTCAGGTTTTTCGAACATTTGAAGATGGTTTATTGAGGAATAAGACATATGTAACAAAAAAAGGTCCTCCTATTGCAACTGTCTAGGACATACCGTTTATGTTCAAAACACATCTGAATATCCGCGCAGACATACAGAGCCTAGAGCATAGGCAATCCTGCGAACATCCGTGTGATGTGTGCAGCGTACAGACTATGGTGGACATTCACTGTAAACAAGTACAATACTGTTAAAGTCGCAGATCAATTTGTTACTAGCATTCTGTATACATGTCGTAGCAGTTGTGAACGAAAATGGTAGGCCGCAGGCAGCTGAAACATGTGCAAATGGTATTGTATTCGTCATGCTGATAATCTACCAAACACGAATAACTTCGTGCGGTAATATTTGAAAGTTGAAAACAATAGCACAGTGTCGGTACCAATATTGTTTCTCCAAAGCTTGGTAACTACAATCGCCACGGTGGTCTAATGGTCACTATGCTTGTCTTCCTACAGGGCGATACGGTTTTGACTACCGCGGGTGTCACGCAAATTTTCACATTTAGGTATCGTGCCGGTACGATGACGTTGGCCGGTGGCTTTTATCGTGGATATCCCATTTTCCTTATCCTCAGTTCCCAGTGCAACTCCATGTTCACACCATGTCACCCCTCTTTGGCTCTCAAAATCTTAAATGTCATGAGTCATCCTATTCTCTTCATTCATGCTGTCAGTATTCCTACAAGAAATCCTTTATGCTTGTTGCAGATTCTAAAGTCTTAAACATGTTTGTTTTTCGTGGCTGTTAATGTCTTTATTTGTTTAATTTCAATCCTAGTGCTCAGTGCAGTGGTATGAATTGCTGTCACGTAATATTTTGCTTTTTTAATGCATCTGACCCACGATCGCAACCGCACAACTACTTTTGCATGTGTATCGCAAGTAGCCTACACGGCTCGACACTCTCTGTCTGTTACGCATGCATGATATATTTTTTAAGGAGTTTGGCGAAAATTGTTTATTTCGACAAGACTAAGCTCTCTGAACTGATTTTGTGTTTGCAATCAGACCCATGTTATAAATAAAACGAATATCATGACCTACGCCATTTTCATAGGTGTAACGTACCCGATTTATTGCTGCATCGTGTGGGGATCGCAAAGTTTATGCAAATAAATTACTTTTAAAATTCAGATTTTATTGGAGATAGTATGTTTTAGAAAAAAAACATATTGATAACGACACTGTACTATTATTTTTCATTTCCAAATATTACCTCACGAAGTTATTCGTGGTTCGTTTAGTATCAGAATGACGAGCATAATACCATTTAAACATGTTTCAACTGCCTGGGACCTACCATTTTCGTCCACATATGCTACGATACGCAAATTGCTATCAACAATCTGATATGCGACTTTAACAATATTGTACATGTTGTTTACAGTGAATCTCAACCATAGTCTGTACGTTTCACACATCACATGGGTGTTCGCAGGATGCCAATGCTCTAGGCTCTCTATGTCTGCGCGAATATTTATAATTATTTCGAGCATAAACGGTATGCCCTAGACAGTTGCAACAAGAGGACCTTTTTTGTTACATAGGTCTCATTTCTCAATAAACCATCTTCAAATGTTCGAGAATTCTGTCGGTAAAATAGTTGTATACAGTTATAGGGTAGCACCCCCTGTTATTTTTATAAGGGTGAAAGGTACAAAGTTTTTTTGCTGGTAGTTTGGAGGTCCCAACAGCATTATTCAATGCTGAAAATATTTTTTTATGTTATTTAGTTTCCGATATTTTGGGGAAATATGATTATAAATTTCAAAATTCAGAGTCACATTACTCTCTTAATATTAAGTTGAGGCAAAAAATGCAAAGTATATTTTTGCTTGTTTTTTTCGTAAGGAATCACCTGTCGGAGTTTGTCGGTGTTGTCCAATAACATCCTGTTTATACAGAGTGGAGCTGAATTCGACAGACAAACTTCGATGAGATGATTCCTTGTGAAAAAACAAGTAGAAAATATTCCGGACACTTTGTACCTAAAACTAATATTAAGGGCGGTATAAGCCCTTAAACATGGAAATTATTAAGTGTAATTTCGGAAAATAATGGAAATAAAGAGGCATTTAATGAAAAAAATTTGAGCATTGTTTTATAGCACTTTGACCTTGAAATACATAGTCGAAGCACATCATTACCTTGCACCCTAATACAAAATACTAAGGTGGCTACCGTTTCTTCAAACTCCACTTTTATAACATCAGGAATTAAGGATCATTTAATGCTGTTTTCAAGTAAAGAAGCACGTCAAAAGTTGTTGTTTATTCGTAGGACCAACCGTTTTCATTTAAAATATGTAACACATGTGGGCTACAGTAAGAAAGTTTCTAGTATGTAGGCAATACTGCGTACACGTTTGTGAGGCAGGCTGCTATGCCCACTGTTATAAATATGAGGGATTGGAGAGAATTGGGTCCTAACATTCCGTCGACAGCTAAGATCATTACAGACGGTAACACAAAGAACTGAACAAAGTCTGAGAACCGGGAAAGGAATCGGCCGTGACCAATGTCAAGGGACTCATTCTACCATTCGCCTGGAGTGATTTCGGGGAACTATAGGCAATAGAAATAAGGATAGGTGGGGTCGGGAATCGAACACGTAGACTCCCTTACACGTGTGCAAAGTGAAACACACCATCTCGCTCGATGACAATAATGGAGAAATATTGTTGAATAACGGTATTACAAACAAGGTTACAATACAACAAGAAATAATTATTTGAAAACTATCTGTGAAATTACGTATAGCGTATTTCTAATACCTTTGTAGTTTATCTGAAACCATAAAGTTCACTGTATTCGCTGTTGTGCACTGTAAGAGATGTTCAATATAATAACATTTGGTATAGCATAGTGCATGTACAGTATTGAATACGATTACAAAACATTTAATTATTATGCGTGCAAATAAATATATCCAATCTGAAACGTATGACATCCAACCGTTTTCTCTTTAAAACATACCTCAAATCAAATTAAAGAAAAGGCTTGATAGTACGTTCCCCCCGTGTTCGACGCATAGTTCACATCACCGTACCTACAAACGCCGGACACGTTGAAAAACCCCGAAGTTGTCCCGAATATTCGCTGCCGCTGCGACAATGTAGCCGACGAGATTCTCTTCGTGTTCCAGCGCGGTATCAAACATCAGGCTGCGCATATAACCCCAGAATAAGTAGTCCAATGGATTCAAATAAGGATATAGTGGTGGCGAGGAAACGGTACCACCACGACCTATCCATCGTCCAGGAAAAATGTTATTTAGGTGTCCGCGCGCACTTCGTGAGCTGTGGGCTAGGGCACCGTCTGCAGGAACCTCATCAAGAAATATTTTGGTAGAGTTTCCCGCAGAAATGCTGTGTACACATTGCCGGTGAGCCGGTGTGGTAAAAGATAAGGGCCAACCAATATGCCGCCAGTTATCGCTGCCCACACATTATCACTGAATCTGTGTTGATAACCGTGAACAAAGGGGGTGTCAGGATTAACATCTGCTCACACATGAATAATGTGTTAATTCTGTAGACCATCGCATTGGAAGGAAGCCTCATCAGTGAAGAGAACATACTTTGCAAAGTTAGGGTGTATTCTGTGGTGTTCCAGAAACTATTTGGCAAATTCCACACGTTAAGGATGCACTGCAGGATGTAAGGCGTGCACTCGCTGTGCATGGACGGGATGCAACAACTATTCATGAAGCACACGACCAATGGCGTGGCGACTGCTGTTGAATACTCTCGCAATAGCACGTGTGCTCGCGCGCGGGTTGTTCTCGACATGCCGAAATACGTCCTCGACAAACCTGGTTGTCCTTGCTGTCCGTCTGCGCCCTGCATTAGGTAGTGTCACTTGAAATTGTCTACGTTCTCGGAAACGTCGCTCCACAGATGCAAATGTGGTTTGGTGTGGCTGCAGTCTGTTTGAAAATAAGCCCTTTTACATACGTTGCTCTTCTCGTGCATTGCCCTCTGCCGCCTTTTAATCGAAAACAATATCTGTGAGTTCAGGCCACGTAAAGCGTTCCATTTCGTAGACACAACCGCGTCCGCATAAGGAAAGTACGTAATGTGCTAAGGAGCACTCAACATCTACAGTTTGTGTCGGGGATGTAATTGACCGACTTCGCTACTTGCCACTGATGCCGTGTTATTGGTCGTTCATGTCGTCGAATATAACTAGCCTCTGTGCTGAGTGTGGCAGCGTGGTATTTGTTGCCAACATGTTTGATCCTTGCAAACGAGTACCTTCATACGTAGATGCTGCAAATTGACACTTTTATATTAAACTTGCGACTGGTGTTTCCAAAATCCTCACATTTGCACGCAAATGATACAGTACTTATCTTTATATCGGGTTTAATGTCTCGCCCATAACAACATGTGTAAATACACCGTACATACAAGTCGGCAAATTGCAAGGAACTGCGGTAAGATTCGGGTGCGGTACCTATTAGTTTTCAGTGTTTGGATTGAGTGATTACAGGAAGCCATGGAAAATAGGGTTCTGGATATTCTTACAAGAATTCCAATACGTGTCCTAACATTAAATGTTGTCCCACATAACTTGTTCGTGATGTCGTAATGATTGCGGATTTTTATACGAACTGTCAAAATTCATACCCGTGTTATACGTACGTGTTTAGTAATCAGTATGACGTAGATACCAGAACTGGATACTTCTCGCAACTGCTCACCACCCACTGTTTTCGTACGTAATCCTCGTTAGTTGACTAAAGCGACACATGCCCAGGAGCGTAGGGAATACCAATAATATGTCTGTAATCACACACCGACAAAGCATACAGGCTATTGCGATTGTAACAGTAAATCAGAGTTAATTTAACGTGTGCAGTACGTGAATATTCCTCCATTATTGTCACCGAGCGAGGTGGTACAAGTGTATCGTGTTTACACACGTAAAAGGGAGTCAACGAGTTCGATTCCCGACCCCGCCCATCCTTGCTTCTGTTTCCATGGTTTTCCGAAATCACTCCAGGCGAATACTGGAATGGTTCCCTTGACTTATGTCTAGGCCGATTCCTTTCGCGGTTCTCTGGCATTTTTCAACCGTCTGTAATGATCTTAGCTGTCAATGAAATGTTAATACTCATTTCCCTCATATTCCTCACATTCATAGCAGTGAGCATAACAGCCTGCCATGCACACGTGTACGCAGTATTGCCTACTTACCAGGAACTTTCTTACTGTAGCCCACAATTGTTACGTATTTTACATGAAAACGGTTGGTCCTACGCATTTACAACAATAAAACCTTTTTTCCTTTTGACGTGCTCTGTTACTAGAAACCAGCTTTTAAATTTCCTTAATTCCTGATGGTATAAAAGTGGAGATTAATGAGATGGTAGCCACCCCGGTATTTTGTAATAGGATGCAAAGTAACGATGTGTTTCTACTGTTTTTTGAAGGTCCCAGTGGTATGAAATAGTGCTCAACTTGATATCATTAAATGCCTATTAATTTTCATTATTTTCCAAAAACGCACTTAATAATTTTCATGTTCAAGGGCTCATACCGCCCTTAATATTAGTTTTAGGTGCAAAGTGTCCTTTATAGTTTCTACTTGTTTTTTTTATACGGAATCGCTTCCCGCGGTTAGTCGGTGGAATTGAGTTCAGCCCCACTTTGTGTGAGAGTGTGTGTGTGTATATATATATATATATATATATATATATATATATATATATATATATATATGATGTTCCGGGAGTAAATGTCAATAAAGAGGCGGGTGATAGAGGGGCCCAAGACCTACAAAATAAACAAAACTTGTGTAATCCGATTAGCAAACGTCTTAAAGTTATGAAGTTATGAATTATTAAACAAAATTTGACTGTTGAACTAAACATTTACTACTGGTGGAAAAAGTAATGGTCCATGTGGAACGAAATTTATATACTTCGAAGGTGATTAGTGTCGTCACATTTTAAAATACATTTCACGTCACTGAGTGTAAAGCTTCGTGGTGTAAAACAATCACTTTCACAAAAGTTGTGTTTGGTTCGGAGATATGCCTCCAGTTTGCACGAAGTAAAAGATTATAATGGGTCACAAAAATTATAACCGCCATTGGAAAAACTACCCCATAGTGTTACCAATTAATCAGTAAAAAGCAATATTTTAAATTAACAAACGTCGATGCAGTAAATGTGAAAACATAACGTAATACAGCAGATTCACACAATGTAAAAATCAGCAATAAGGTTGAAATTAGAATGTGAGTAAATAATTTAACGTAACTTCATTGAAATGAAGTTACATACAGTGTTTGAAATAATTAAACTGTATTTTGAATGTAATAGGTTAAATTTGTGAGGATAAAAAGAAATATTATTAATAAAAATTATAATTGTTAGGTATTTCATTCAACAAATATTATATTATCGAACTAGAAAGTTAAGATAAACGAATTACAACACCAGATTCCCTGACATAGTTGCTGCTTCATATTCACAGAGGTCCGGTTATGTAGAGGCTAGTGCGCTCGCCTCCCATCATAGCGAACTGGGTGTAATTCCTGAATAACATCAGAAGCATCTTATCTGCATGCGTGAATTGTGGCTAATACATGAAGATGGCCCTGTGTGTGGTCATATCGTGTACCCGTGTTTTCAGTTCCAGTACCGCTCCATGCTCACATTATTCACCATAATGGTGGTGGGGGTGAACGTGAGGGTATTACGGCATTATAAAAACGAGGCGTTAAGAGTCGATGAGAATGACATGAGGTGAAGGACAACACAGCAAACATGCCCGAACCAAGATGCGAACCGGGGACCCATAGCACCACAGACTGACTCTTTACCGACTGCGCTACGAGGGTCGGCACCTTTATCGACTTACAAGACATCGCTGTCAAGAGCTGCACAAATCTTTCCATTACAATCCTTTCGTTTCCTTCGGATCAAGATCGTGCATTGTTTCACGACTAGAAAATACGCGTTTGTTTTTGTATCAAATGATCTGCTGCAGTACATGTTGGTGATTGAACACAACTGTGCAACCTAGTTGTACCACATATTAACAAATAGTCTGCATGCAAGGATGTGGTGTTGTTAATAAAATGCAGAGCATATGCTTGTGAGGCTATTCAGGAATTACACCCAGTTCGCTATGATGGGAGGCGAGCGCACTAGCCTCTACATAACCGCGGCCTCTGTGAATATGAAGCAGAAACTATGTCAGGGAATCATGTGTTGTAATTTGTTTATTTTAACTTTCTAGTTCGATAATATCAATTTTGTTTAATAAAATAACTGACTACTATTATTTTTATTAATAAAATTTCATTTTATCCTCACAAATTAAACATAATACATTCAAAATGCAGTTAAATAATTTCAAACACCGTGTAATAATTTTATTTCAATAAAGTTACGTTAAATTATTTACTCACATAATAATTTCAACCTTATTGCTGATTTTTACATTGTGTAAATCTGCTGCATTACGTTATGTTTTCACATTTACTGCATCGACGTTTGTTAATTTAAAATATTGCTTTTTACTAATTAATTGGTAACACTATGGGGTAGTTTTTCCAATGACGGGCAGTCATTTATGTGACACATTAATTTTTCTTTTATCTCGTGCAAACTGCAGGCATCTTTCCGAACCAAAGACAACTTTTGTGAAAGTGATTATTTTACACCATGAAGCTGTAATCTCAATTACGTGAAATGTGTTTTTAAATATGACGATACTAATCATCTTTGGTGTATACAAATTTCGTTTCACATGGACCGTTACTTTTTCCACCATCAGTAAATGTTTAGTTCAATGTAAAGTACAGCCAAATTTTCTTTAAAAATTCATAACATTTAGACGGTGGCGAATCGGACTACACAAGTTTGGTTTATTTGGTAGGTCTTGGGCCCTTCTATCACCCACCTCTTTATTGACGTCTACTCCCTGAACATCCTGTGTGTGTGTGTGTGTGTGTGTGTGTGTGTGTGTGTGTGTGTGTGTGTGCACCCGGAGGCAGGCTTATTCAACACAAATGTTCCAGTACAGTTATTTAAACATTACACTTGTTAGAAGATGAGTTAAACTGTAAAATGATTTAGCACTTAACTATTTAAACTTACATGTGGCAAAATTTTTATAATTGAAGAGACTATTGTAAATGAGCAAATTTTACTAACTATTACTACAAATAAATTTAATCACCGGCACTTATAAGGGAACAAAATCGCATTGGTTTAGATTTTCAAAACTTCAATACATTGGATAAGTTACATGAAGTTAGGAATATATTACTTTTCACGATTTAGTTAGATATGTACAACCATAAAAGAAACATGAACCGGCATGTTTTCGCTTCAAACATCTCTATTATAAGAACAAATAACTTACCTGTCAATTCACCTTACCATTTTTTTTATGTGCACCCAGTTTGATGAAATTTTAAAATACTGTTCCTGAAATATCTAACTTGTTCGGAAAATGTTAAACTGGCCGCCATATCTGAAATGTGTGCTGGGCATAGGCAACGCGTATAAATATTTAGTCAGGTTACCAAGCACAGCTTGTGTACAAAGTTTGTTTAGGGGCTTGTTCCCGAGTTTTTTTTTCTGACTGGTGCCAATAACTCAAATATTTTGTAACCAAAAGTTGAGTCAATGTGCAATCACACGATGTACAATACTGTGTACGTGTTTCTTAAAATAATGTACCATTCGCCAGCAAAAAAAAAATAATGTCCTTAATTTTTGCTTATTTTCACGACGAAAAACGTGGTACTTTGGGTAATGAAATCTAAAAAACCGTTCAGTATAACTCTACAAAAAAATTCAGCTACAAATTATAACATATAAGTGTCAAAACTGTGCAGCGAAATTTTGATATGAGTATTAGGTAGCAATAAAAAAAATATTTTCGAAATCACTGCAAAACTCCGTAACAAGGCTTTAAATTCGGACCAATTGTTCTAAAGTATTTAGGGGACACACGCACACACCTACACACAGACACAGAGACTAAAAGGTATTCCCGTAAGCCTACTCTTTTTCTTTCGGGGAGTGGTCTAATTGTCGCACAGATAGATGTCGCAGGAACACGGAATGGTGCGGTTCCCGTATATTGATGTATGATTTCCTAACAGAATGGGCCGTGGCTCAGTCATGGTAAAATCGCGCAGATTCTATCGCCAGGGAGTGATTTTCTTGTTTTGTCACAACTTTTTCCCGGCATTACAACATAAAGAGTTCCAGGGTTTCAATAATTTTTGTATGGTCCTCTATGACCTACTCTCAATATAGTGCCGCGCAGACAATATTTAATAGCTGCCACTTATTAAAAGTTTTCTCGTTGTTCTGGTCCATTCTAAATTTGGTATAGTAAGCTTTAGACATACTATTTCGAAGATATTTTTATAACTTAAACAAGATATCAGCACGCTGCTTTGGTAAGCTCGGTGTTTCACACTTGAATAAGGAAGCGAAGGGTTAAGGGCAGACACAAATAGATAAGGGAACAGGGACAGTGAATGAATACAGAGCACTTACAGTGAAATTGCCTACATATTTCAGTTAAACAAACGCTAAAGTGGCTACTACTTGTAATGGTTTAATATAAACCAAACTTGACGTCTAAAACTGCGGCCACGCACTAAAACTGTAATCAGTTATAATCACATGTTACTAAAGTGAACCAGACGAATGGCTTGTGACATCAAACTGTTATCAGTCGTTTATTAAAACAGATAGTAGTTGCTTGAGTGCCGACAGCAGAATGATAACTTTCTTTGTAAAACTTCTGATCATTCTGATACTGCTTTAACACGTGTACAATAATCTCGCATTTTCAATCACGTTCCATTGCGATTATTAAAAACTAAAAAATGAACGAAATTTAATTTGTATTTCTTTAGGAAGTAAATAATTTTCTCTGCGTGATATATCACTCATTCGAATAGGCAAATAATTTAAATTCAGTAAGTAATTAAATTTCTTACGTTAATTTATTCGTAAATGATCACTTCTTCAAATAAACTCTGCATGCTTAAAATCCCTATTGTCTTTTAAGCATATGAGGCGCAGGATCATCTTGGTTCGTGGAATTGGGCGAGGAAGGGGCAAGGAAAGAGCATACAGAGTTTACTTAATATTAAAGTAGTCCTTTTAGACACCAAAATTATGGTTTGTTTCACGCCTTGTTCTTCAGCGTGCAACACATATGATGTAGTTTGCTGTACTCAAACGGTAGAATTTATTAAGGGGAGAAGAACATGATATCACGGCAGTTGACAGACTTGAGCAAGAACGTCTTACACTTCTCAACTCACTACTATCTGCATGTCAATATCACATACCTATAAATATTTGTATTTCGCTCGGATACTGTCTGTCTCTCTTACTGTCTGACTTAAGGCCATGCTCTTTATACTTTATTAGCAATAGCAATTTTTTACGCTTAAACGAGAGCAGATATTACAAATGTGTTGGCAGATTGGTTTAAAATCGCCATCTCCGTGTCAGCTGATTTTTTTCAAGGCAGTAAATGCTATGGTTCCAGCTAAATATGTAGGCATAATTAACGAAATTCCGATTAGTTGACTTTTTAGTCGAAAACATAAAATGTCTAGTTTCGAAAAAAATTTCTTGTCATGGCAAAACACATTTAAACAAAACCTGTTCGACAGATTTTTGACGTCTGCTCTCGTTTAAGTTTGAAAAAAAAAAAAAAAAAAAAAAAAAATATGTATTAAATTTCAAAAAAATGTAAGGGTGTCAGAGAGACAGTTCACATAGAATAATGTCAATAAGTATTATTGATCATTATTCAATGTATACTTGGCTTAAATAACAATAAGCGTTTATGCAGGCGTAATACGTTGGCTTTGTTACAGAGAAAATAAAATAGCTTAAAAAGAAAATGTATTAAAGAAAAAAAGAGTATCATTATGAATCTTAAAAAGCTTTCTTTGCTCTAAACAAAACGTACAGGACTTTTATAAACTGGGTCGGCCTGGTTTGATTTTAATTTCATTTAGATAACTATACAAATGTCGAAAAAATATTAAATTCTTTTCTAAGTTCGATTCCTTACTGTCTGAAAGTTGTTATGCAATCCTGAACAGTATTGTCTTATTATTATTTTTTTTTTAAATTAGAATCTTACAGAGTGTGAAACGTGATAAAAATGAATGAAAATGGTTTTCACTACAGTACAATAGTTTCATTATCTTGCTGGACACACTTGGGTACCCGACAAGTTTTGAAACGAGTGTTGTTTTAACTTCGTTAAAGTATATTTAAAATGACCAACAACTAAACGCAAGCTACGTTTTGCTGTACTATGATTGAAAAAAAGCAGACTATTTCCCGCATACCTAAAAGAATTTTACACGGTTTCGTTATTTCCTGAGTATGTCATTATTATGGATATTATTGCAGGAGTAGGAAATTTTTAAAATTGCCCTTCTTGGCCTTACAGTTAAACTAGTATAAATGTTCGGAGAATGTTTCTAGTTCAGTTTGATACTAGCGCTATCTTATGCTCCCGAGTAGTGACGCGTGAACGGTGTGTAGTAAGCCTTTTTATGGCAAGAATAATTTCATATAAATTAGTATGCGGGGGTTTACCGTACACAATGCGTTTGAACTCAACAGTGTGGCGATAAAACATTATGTGAAAGACAGCATACCGTGCAACTGTAAAGACTGTAGTTTTGAAACAACTATGTTTATTTTTTAAACACCAAAGCGTGTAAAGCAGCAAAAATTCCAGTATAAACCACGATATTGAGCAAGCAAATACTTACAAGCTGGTACTGCATTCAGCCAAAAACGGGCTTTAGGGACAAGCAAACATAAATTTCCAGCCTTCGGTCAGTCTGAACAACAGCGTCAAGTCGTTGTTCAAGGAACTGCGTAACTGATGCTTCAAATAGGCAAAACTCAAAAACAAAATTGCGTTGTTACGCGCAATGTTTGAGAGAACCCAATCCACTTACAGTGGAACACGTCGTTGAACTCATTTTGTTCTTTCTGATGCAGTTCAGTCTTAAGCTGGGTTCACAGTTAATTACTTAAGAACTATGCAGTAAAAACCGATTGCACACGCGGAAAAGAGTACTCAGTAATTCTAGTTCACAATAACAAGTTAATTCTTAATTCTAGCCTATTATATCCCGACCACTGTGCTATCTTTAAACGAGTAAAATTACTGTACTTACGTGGCCAGTTATTCAGAATATCGCCAATGAACGGTAAAAATTCGTAGCTAATGTCATAAAATTTTAAAATTTAAAAAAATTAAAAATATTCATGTTCTTTACATGTGACATCTGTCTTAACAGTTACCTTCATTTCGGCAATCGCATTACATAGATACTGGACATGCTATAAACACGGTAAAACTGGACTTTTTGTAAAGTACAAATAAAAATAAACAAATTGAAAGGATTAAAAATTTATTTTTGCGTCCGTGATTTGAACCTTCAAACTTGGGGTTCAGGCCAAATCTTTACAACTAAGCCACCGAAGACTTTATTGGCATAATGATTTTAAACACATAACTTATATTACCGCTGAATTTCAAATTTCTGTTATTTTATAGTAGTGTTTTTTCCATATCAGATTAAAATTGTTCGCATTATTAAATGACGTATATACAAAACGGTGAACTTACAGAACGAATTGTTTGCTAGCTAAATGTGAGACAAAAGTTTTTTCTCACATACGTTTGGTCGTTAAACATAAAAAAAAAAAATCAGTTATAAAATTTTATTATATCTTGTAATGCAGCATTTACAAGACAATTTATTCAACATATTTTATTTAAATGTCAGCCATTTTTATTAAACTTCGCGAATTCTGGGATTAGTTCATAAACGTCGTTCTTAAATAAAAATTATAAGTGTTTACCATTTCTTATGTCACGGCTAACACGTTCAGTTAAGTTTTATTGCGAGTCGGTACGTCTAGTAATACACTTTCTATTCTTTAGTGAACTCTTAACTACACGTAATAATTCCTAAGTTTTTAGTTGTGAATCCAGCTTATATCTTATAATATAAAAATGAATCGCAAAATGTGTTGGTAAGCGCATAACTCAAAAACGCCTGGACCAATTTGGCCAATTCTTTTTTTTAATGTTCGTTGAAGTTGAAAGATGGTTTTTACGGCGAGAAAAATTCGAATAATTACCGAAAAAAAAAACACTAAAAACAGTAGAGTCAATTTGAGCTTTATTGCTATTGTTGTTTAAACAATGTAGGTATGTTCCTGTGATCGAGGCCTTAAGCATTCACTCAGGTATTGTATAAAGTTTGGGGTGTGGGAGGGGTGGGGTTACGGGTTCGTATCCCGTGCAAGACTTTGCGATGGGAATTACATGACATCATACAAGCGTATTGCGC
>PNEQ01127599.1:0-29548 GCA_003012365.1 Medauroidea extradentata | reverse complement strand
TCACCGGCCTTTACCACATGGGATGAAGCCCCATTAAGACAAACAGGAGCACGCTTACCTACCTCAACCTCTCCCATCCGCTGCGTCGTAGGAACAGAAAGAAAAATTACAGCGATGTGGGCGCCTCGGCCGCGGCCCCACAGCGCACGCGCAAGGAGGGAGGGAAGGGGTTTTGCACAGAACACAGGATACGTCGCACACTTCTTGGCAAAACTAGCCACAGATCAGCTATCATGGTCACTAATTCGCAGCCAGGTGCCCCCAAACCCCGCACTTAAAGCGCACTCGGCGCAACTTAAACTGAAAGTAACTATGCCTTGCAGTCTGTAGCCTATTCACTGGAATGATAAGTTTGGCAGGACTTATGAAGGAGAGTGACCATGCCACTCTGCATCCTGATGGTCGCTTACCAACACAGAAAGAATTTTATCAGGTGGTAGGTTTCATTTTCTGAAAAAGATTCACAGAAGGTTTCTGACCAGGAGTACTGTTAATGCATGTTTAGTTTTCACTCCTCAGTTACGTAATTACTGAGTTAGGACGACAGCAATGTTTCATAATAATTTGCTTGGTGATTCAAAACAAACGTCTGCTGTAGATGGCGGTGTGCGACTATATGTAATGCAGTGACTGGCGTGGTAGAAATATATAACCTGCCAACACACCTGTGTAGAAATCTGTTGTTCATTTTGATCCTTCTGGAACCTAGCTACCAAAATATGCAGAACTTTGGCTAAAATGAATTCACCCAAAGGATCATGCCTTGCCTAAATGTCATAAACACATAATTGTAAATACTCTGAATATTAAATTTAAACTCTCCGAGACTGTAAGACCCTACTGTTACACAAAAAAACACAGCATCACAAACATGAAACCTTAAAAAAAATGTTTAATTCTCAGTTCAACAATACGTTATAATACCACTACCCTCTTAACAATGTGACAAATATCTAAATAAAAGAAAACTATGAATATATATTAATGTGCCTTTGTTTGCAGTGCTACAAACTGCAAGTGTCATTACAATCATAATCAGCTTTCTGTTAGCACCCGCATCCAACAAGCATAAACAAACACTATGTATCTGGACACTTTAATTTGTCTCTTTTCGTCATTCCACAGGTGGCATCCATTCGTCGAATATTTACTCATAACAAGCTCCTTGCATCTTTCAACCAGTTTCTTTACTTTTTGTTTCTTTGCAAAGGCCAGTTCACCAGCAACTAAAACTTGTATTTTCAGTAATATTTTCCCACATCCATAGAAAAGAGAAAGTCTATTCAATTATGTACAAATGACTTTCAAAGTAAACAAACGTGTTGTTGGTGCAAACTTGATGTTCACTTGTTAATAACTCTGCTAGTTACGTTATTAACATCCTTAAATGGGTCGGAAATATTATGTTGTCAACAGTGTTGGTGACAACGTTATTATTACGGTAACATGTTTCTAAACTTCTGTTGACAGCAAATTTTATCTTCAAAATGTTAACATGTCATTGTTTCTTTGTAAAACTAACAAAGTTAAGAGCAGAATATTGTCAATAATGTTGAAAAAATTATGGTTTGCCAACAATTTTCCAGCACTTGTAGAACATTGGTTATAACTTTTGAAAATACAGTACTTGTTATTAGCGATGTTATCACGGGGGTAAATGGGACTTTAGAGAAACTTTGTACCTTGTGTATAGATGCAAAGGGATACTTGATGAATGTGTCACAATTGCACTTACTTATCAATATTTTGTCTTTAGCTCTTATGTGTTGTATAAAATCTTAACTGTAGTTTCTGGCCTAAATAAATTATAAAGTCCAAAGAATCTGCACAATGGGTAGCAGGTGGCACGGGGTAGTTGACTGAAATTAGTTGGTGATGGAGTTCCTTTTTACACTGCCACAAAAACTTGCAGACCAAATTTATGATTTTGTAATGTGCGTGCACTTCTGTGGATTAAGAAATTTATTGTAAAAAAGACCAGTTGAGTGATACATTTAAGGTATATTTGTAGAGTTTTTTTAAGATTGTTAACTTTGTCTTTTTACCTTGTTAGATTACAGTCTGGCTTCAGTGAGGCAGAAGTGTTGCAGATATTCTGTGACATTTGTGAAGCTGTATCTCGACTGCACCATTGCCAGACTCCCATCATCCATCGTGACCTCAA
The DNA here is from genome assembly GCA_003012365.1 of Medauroidea extradentata. Classification (NCBI taxonomy): domain Eukaryota; kingdom Metazoa; phylum Arthropoda; class Insecta; order Phasmatodea; family Phasmatidae; genus Medauroidea; species Medauroidea extradentata. The sequence goes on along the minus strand of PNEQ01127599.1, from coordinate 27,384 downwards.
GGTAAGGATGACACCTATGTATTGCTGCCTGTACTTTAATAAGGAAAACAGAACCTTTACTTGCTGTTGAAGTCATCTGCAAGTATTTTTCATGTGCACTGTCATACTGGATACAAACAACTGTTTGCTATAGGTTGCTAATCACTGTAGTTAGAGATGAGAAATTGGAGAATGTTCGATTCTAATTCTGATTACCAGTTCTTACATGATTGATTCTTGAACTGTTTGTTGGTTCCTATACTGTGTCTTATGCTTAGATTAGAGTGTAGAGGTACTGTGGTGGTACTCGCCCCCACCTTACCTCAAAAGTTATACAGTCTCTATACAGCTCACCACGGCATCACGTGCAGTATAGTGAGATCTCTCTTCTCAGGGTTCACTAGTGGGTTCGAAGGCGTGCAAGCATGTCGTTAAATAAAAGAGTTAAACTTTAGGGTGATGGCATTTTATAGTGCAGAAGTTATTCAGATATTACAGAATCACTAAAACAAAAACACTCCACCAGTGGGCTATTCCTATAAATGGGTTGCTGCAGCTAGACCATTTTTAGAGTTACTTGTTACTGAAAGAGTTCCATCGGGCCCAAACGCCTTCTGAATTTGTACAAAGAAAATATTAAGCCATTTAAATTTAACTGAATCTACCGCAATTAATTAGCGGCTAACGTCGATAAAAGTAAAGCAGACTGAAAATTTAATTATGGCATCTCAAAGAAGCCAGTTATCCACCGCGTGTACTACCCAACCATGTGGGTGGGTCGGCGAACTTACGACCGCGGTGCCGACACATCTTTATCGTGCAGCAGCTCAGGAAAGACTGGGGAGAGTCCAGGGCACGCGCGGCGGACCAAGGGTGCCATAGCCTCCAACCCAGCACACACGTCCCTCCGGAACTCTTTTTAACTATAACTAATGACACGGGTTACGTAGAACCCTCAATTTAAATCCTATGACTTCTGGCGCTTAATACTTGATATATAAATTCTCACTTTACGTTAATTTTTACAGGTTAGTCAAAAATTAAAGAAACAATAAAAGGCGCCGTTGGCGGAGTAATAAATTTGCGGCCATCGCCGGAAACCTCGTGGCGTACAGGCGCCAGCCTGTCGCATGCCTGTTGCAATCCACAAGCCCAAACTGACATGAAAAGTGAGAATTTTAAATACGCCTTTCGGCGCACATATTACAACAAAAAGTTACTTAGATAAAGTTCCTGAAATTTAAATCTGAACAAAATGAGACTAGTCAGGAGTCTCTGTGACAAAATTGACTTGATTGAAATAATTAAAATTATCAATTATTGAGTTTTAGCTAACACTAGCCGTAGGTAGCCCACCACAATAAATACAATTAATTAGTTACAAAAGTTTTACATTAAAATATGGCTTCCTTCTTCAGGATGGCATTCAGTAGCCTCGTAGGACTAAAGTTCATCCACAGATCTTGATGTTATCAAAAATTATTACAATTAATTAACAAATTAAATTTATTCAAAATCAAATGATGGGACTTCGGCGAACAAACGATGCACTTGCACTCTGCAAGCCGGGCAGGCTCACCGCTCTGACAGAGCAACTTATGAAATGTGGGGCTTCACTTCACAATTGCACATGATTTTATGGGGTCAAAAAATATATACATAACTGGTAGCTGCCTTAGTGAGTTGGGGGCTCTTATTGGCATTATGGTCGGTGTTAGACTAACTCTGGGGTCACATAGACAACGCTTAAGGTGGAAAAGAAAAAGAAATCACATGGCTGGAGAGGCCAGTTACTCCACAGTACATGGGGATTTATCTCTCACTCTCTCTTTTTTTTTTTTTTTTCCAAAACACAATAACTACTGTCATTTTGCTGCATGCGTTTGCAATTTACCCAAAATCTTCATGTTGTAAATTTGGTCTTACGTGCATGTTCTAGAGCATTGAAAGTTGTAATAGTATATGTAGTTATTTCATCATTTAGGCGGTTGCCCACCCTACGCTTCAAATGTGTTGCAGTGTGTTCGTAAACATTTTTTTTTCTACGAAAATATTCCACGTGTGCCCATTGGGCCAACGTATGAAAAGAAATCGAACATCAGAAACATCAGACAAGGTTGGAACCTCATTGTTAAGACGCCACGCTCTTTAAAAACACAGTTTCTAAGTCTTCCAACATGGCTAAAAACGGCATTTTCAGACAGCCGTACTTCAAAATGTACTAACTGGATGTATGTGAAACTCAGATTGACACCTGCACGGAATTTGGTTGCAGACTTTCCACCAATAAAATTTATGGTCACCGCTTAGTGTCGCATAGTAAAAACCGTTCGGAGGATACATTGCACACAAGTTCAGCGCTTGGCTCGTTGAGGTGACGCGGCATTTGATCCGCGCTTCAAAGTTGACCTTACAGCTCCGTCACTTTTGAGCCCCCTCACGCGCGGGTAGGCGGCGCCCTTAAGGCAATTCGGAGAGGTTGAAAGTGTGTATACATACTGCAGTTGCAGTGAAATGTGTAATTTTATTGTTTAAATGACTTGAATGTAACAGTTTTCCATGTGGTTAGGAATTTATGGTTGTGTCAACTAGGTACAGACACAGGATTCTAAAACCAGGTAATAATTGTGTGAAATTTTTGTTAAGCCAACTATTCAAACCAGTAGGCATTACCTTTAAAAGTGTGTGCCAAAAAAAATGTAAAGATAACTCAGCACAACAATAGAACTTTACTTCTTCTGAAAAGTGATTGGTCCAGAAGATCACGTCTTATAACTTAGTGTATTACTTTAAAGGTTGATTATGTCAAGCTTTTCGTTACATGAACGTACGTGTTAAGTTATGTGAAAACATTGTTTGCGTTCCCTTAAATCATGCATGTGTAAGAAATTGCATAGTTACTTAATGACATGTACAAGATATGTTCATGTGCTCCAGTTTTTTGGGTGAATTGTAAGGCCTTACATGTTTAGTATTTGTGCAGAAAAGAAATCATCTTAATAATTATAGAACTAGTGTACAATGGGTATGGTTTTAAAATTGCCTTTTATATGGGTTTCTCCAGGTTACTCATATCAAGGTTTCTCAAGAATTGCAGTCATTAAACTTTAAGTATATTTTTGACAAGTAGTACAGTAAAATCTGGTTGTTATGACCCCCTTTATTATGACCATCCCGTTTTTACGACCCTTTTTTGAAGAACCGTGAAAAATTCGGGTTGGATAAAGCTGGAAATTTGAGAAAAAGTTGTTGAAAAATGTAAGCATTTGTTCCACTTTTGTTGGTCATGCATGTTGTTTTTTTCTTGGCTAGTGTTGTACTATAATAAACGCACGGCTTAAAATGGATACCACCCCTCCTGACTGTCTGTGCCAGCCAATGCCTATTCACTCCCCCCTCCTTTTCCAAGCCTGATTGCATTTGTGTGTGCGCTCGTCAACTGCCGTACCTTGTCCAGTGTATGTTACATGTCGTAGCCGGCCGCAGCCACACCACCCCCACCCTTAACTGTTAGTCATGTGCAACTTGCAACCTGTCTGGCTGCAAAGCAGAGCCACATGTTTGTCTTTCGTCCACCCACTTTGTCCCAGTCAACATCATGGGGCCATGGGGGGTGAAGAGATAACACATTTAGTGTATTTATTATATTACAGTACATCACCGCAGAAAAAAAAAGAAATAGCATGGCACTGTGTTCCATGTTCGTAAAAGAAGCAAAAAAAAAAAAGAAGAAAATCCGGTGCTATCCAATCATTTTTTCTTATATGTAGTCTCAACATCAGGTTGCGTGCATTATAATTGAGTTCGGACAGTACTTACTTGACCTTGACAACTTCCACTTTGTTATTGATCACTAGGCGTGTGAGGCATATGGCTGCGCAGGTTCCTGCAGCGTAAGAACAATTTAAAATGCAAACACAACTTTCTGAATAGAACCACGGAAAAAAATTTTCTTAGTAACGTTTTTTAATATATGTGTACACTTTTTGAAATTGCTGGCTAAGGTAAGACGCCATTGATTCTAAGACGTAGCCTGCGTAACTGGCAACGAAGGAAGGAGCGAGCAGTATTGGGAGAGGGAGGAAAGAGATAACGTAATATAACTGGTTAAAAAAGATGGTCGGAGGGGTTGGAGGAGAGCCATTGAGAGTCGCCCTTCTCAGCAGCTGCACATGTGTTTATTTGTGTGTGTGTGCGTGCATGCTCTTTTTGAAATTGCTGGCTAATGTAAGACGCCATTGATTCTAAGACGTAGCCTGCGTAACTGACAACGAAGGAAGGAGCGAGCAGTATTGGGAGAGGGAGGAAAGAGATAACGTAATATAACTGGTTACAAAAAGATGGTCGGAGGGGTTGGAGGAGAGCCATTGAGAGTCTGCCTTCTCAGCAGCTGCACATGTGTGTGTTTGTGTGTGTGTGCGTGCATTCTATAAATACCTTAGAAGTGCAAAAATTAATGTTGATAATGCTTTAGCTAATTAAATTATTAGTAATTATGAGTTCCATTAAAACAATTTGGGATAGGAACATGCAGTGTATCAGTAATTAAAAAAATTCAACAAAGAGCAATTTCAAGCACTAAATATGAAAACTCACCACGTGCAGTAATTTTCAACAATGTGATATACAACAACTGTTTGTAAATTTAAACACAGTGATCCGTTGTTACACCATGTCGTTAAATTTTCCAAACATCATAACTTATGTTGCCTTACTTTGTAAAAAAAAATCCTTAGTTTAGGATTGCCTTTTCTTAAGTAATGTTTTTGTACAAACCCTTTCAGCTGTGTGAAGTGTGCCCACATAGTTTCATTCGCGCCATGTCATCTTAGTATGTTTTCATATACATAGCCAGCTTTAAGAACGTCTCTCGTCATTGGCGCTACTTCAGACTCTTCTGCCTCTCCCTGCTGTTCGTCACTCGACTCTTTCCCCTGGACATCACTGGCATCGTTGACGTTGAAAGTACCCCAAACTACATCGTCGTCATCTGTTCTGTTAAAATTTTAGTCCTTGAGGAGGATGTTCCCCTTGAAACCTCAGGGATTTTTTAATTTCTTGATCGTGAGTTGGGCTTCTTTTGTTAACTACCATCCATGTTGCACCTCAGAAGGACTGTGAGGCACTCCTTGCTTGTCTTAGCACGAAGTTGTTTACAATATTGGACGTACGCCATTGCCATTGTATGGCAATGGCGTACGTCCAATATTGTAAACAACTTCATACACTCCCATTGCATAAAACATTCAAAGACATAATCAATTCCCGGTATGGACCCGGCATGAATGTTTCTATTCGGAAACTGGAAAGGAAAATGATTCTTCTGGCCAAATGTTCCAACAATTTGACTTTTCTTTGTAAATGTCGTAGTCATGGCGTAATTCCGAAAGGACTCGTCATAAAGTGCCCAATCAACAGCAAGCAGGCCCGAAAAATAACAACTATAGCCAATAAAAATCTCTTGAAAGAAAGAATTGCGTTCCACCACTGCCAGAAGTCTCAGCTACACAGTGAGACATCGGAACTTATGCTGGAAATTCAGTCAGTACTTGGCTCTAAAAACTTTAACAGTATTTATAAGTCTATCTCTAACCTGGTCGGAAAGAAGTCTCAAATATGCAAGGACATTCAAAAATCTAAATTTTCTCAACTCACAGGTCAAACTCAGGTTAATCAGCCTCCACTTTTATACAGTAAAAATATGGTCATAAATGTATCGAGCAGAGTTCTCTCTAATTGTGAAAATTCAGTTTTGGAAAATGGCCTTAATTACAGTATTGCACCACACCGAATTCCTATCCTGGACATAATCTCATCAGTTGAATGTGTGGTGAACAAGTTGACAATAGACAAACAGGATGAATTTCGCTGGTCTGTAAGAACAGCAATCACATCAGCTGGACCTCCTAAGCCCAACATATCTCCTGACTAGCGGAGGGGAGTGAAAACACGTAAATCCAATCCGGATATTATTATTCTTCCTGCCGACAAAGGACAGAATTGATTATGTTAACAAAATCAATGACCTCATCACATCAGATAAGTACACACACATAAATAAAGACCCTACTGCTAGTATTGAGCGAAAAGTGTACCAGACATTAAAAAATAATCAGAACTACTTACCAGATAAAACAAGGAAAGCACTTACTCCACACAGTAGCAAACCACCTCACATCTATGGCCTACCAAAAATTCATAAACTGGGTATGCCTTTACGACCAATAATCTGCTCACGTAACTCTCCTTGCCAAAGCCTATCTAAATTTCTGCTGAAAATTGTTGAACCACTTGTCGGTAGAACACCTACATTCATTAAAGATTCTTGTCACTTCATATCCATTGCTAAATCATTGGAAATGACACCTAGTGATGTCCTAGTGAGCTTTGATGTCGAAAGCCTGTTTACTAATGTTCCTGTAGCAGAAACACTTGTTATCATAAAAGAAAAACTGGAAAATGAAAGCACTTTGAACGAAAGGACAGTCCTACCAATTTCATCCATAATGGAACTGATCACACTTTGCGTCAACACTACATATTTCCAATTTAAAGATGCCTTTTACAAACAAACTGACAGCATGGCAATGGGTTCTTCCTTGTCACCATTCATGGCTAACATCTTTATGGAGAATTTCGAACAGGAGGCATTGAGTAAAACCGACACCCCACCTAAGGTCTGGCTTCGTTATGTAGACGATATGTTTTTGATTTGGCAACATGGGAATGACCAACTGGAACACTTTGCACATTTTCTGGATTCACTCAGGCCATCCATTAAGTTTACTTACGAGACAGAAACTGATGGAAGCCTTCCTTTCCTAGATGTGTCAGTATCTAAGAAGGATCGAAAACTGTCCACAAAAGTATACAGGAAACCAACTCACACTGGCCAATACCTCCATTTCTACTCCAATCATCCGACAAGCACCAAAACTGGTATCATACGAACTTTAGCACTCCGAGCCGAGAAAATATGTTCTGATAAAGAGTCCTTGGCCAATGAACGCCATCATATGGAAAGAGATTTTCTCAAAAATGGTTACCCAAAATGTATGGCAATGGCGTACGTCCAATATTGTAAACAACTTCATACACTCATTGCATAAAACATTCAAAGACATAATTGTCTTAGCACGTTTGCTTGTGGCCGTGTTCACTACACACTGTGAGATTCCAATCTGGCATCAAATTATTTAACATTCCCAGCTTGTCGGCATTGTAAACACCTTGAGGCTGGTAGTGGCCGAGGATGTTATGGGGCTGGTGGTTGGAAGTAGCTTGCTCGAAGTAGTGTGCTCCTTGTAGCGAGCATCTGTTTTTGGCGTATTATGTGGAGCTCAGCTCTTATGAGGGCTACTTATACACTGGTAATCTCTCATTGGCGCTTCCTTTCTCTTTCTAACAGTCCGCCCAGCTGTGTCGCCACACTTCCCCTCCTGTATGTGGCTGTTAGGTTGTGTTGGTATGGGAGAGGGAGGATAGTAAAATACGTATTGTCTCTAATGTGAGCTGAGCGTGTGAATGCGTAGCATGTTACAGAGAGAGAGAGATGGTGAGAATTTGGTCGCTAAGGGGAAGGGGTGCTTGTAGTTTGAAGGTCGCACTTGAAGCATTTTAGTGGTGCACAAAACACTGCATCCTACTCTTCCCCTCTTTCTTCTGCTATTTTTTCTCCTCTCCCTATTATCTTCTAACATGGGCAGAGACAGTTTTTATGCTGGTGATTAGACAGTCTGCCGTTGTTGGCGATATAAGATTGGCCACATGACTAAAACCTTGCTTCCCCACCTCCTCTTTACATACTTAGAACATGCACACTTTGCATAGCTGATGTTAGAAAACTGAAGCTCGCAAATGTAAATCACTGTAGTGTTGTTGCTTTGGAAAATAGAAAATAGTGAATATCCTTACAACTGAAAGGTGCTAAGTTAATTTCTATTTGTTACACAACTAACCTGTCTTTGTTAACTGTCAATATTGTTATATAAACAGAAAAATCAATCTTGTCATAAAAATTGTTTTTAAATACAGTAAACTCCCGCTTATCCGTGTTAATTGGTGCCGCACAATGCACGGATAATCTGGAAACATGGATTACCTAAAAATAGCACATTTGTTAATATAAAAATGCAAAAAAATTGAATTTATTTATAATTAACTCAAATACCATAACTACTTATGGTTTTGCCTACAAATACTGTTGTGAGTCGCGACTATTTGGCTGAGCGGTGTAATAAGATACAGTAACGGCAGAGCTAAAAGACCTTGTGGATTGTATTGCTTTGAGTGATGCCACAATAACCACCTGCACATCACAATAATCGGAGAGCAGTGTAAGTTAATGTAGCAGCGGCATTAACAAAGAGGCTCGGCGTACATTGTGCCGCCCATGTGTGTTGGCGGCCACATGCGCCCAATATCGGGTAACAAAGAGATACCTTGGTCTAGAGTATTCCTGTTCATTCTCTATCTTGTGGGGTTGTGCTTGGCCTTGGTGCGACGCCTTTCCAGGAGGTTTGAGATCGAAGACTTGCCGAGAGAATTCGAGATGGTAGAGTGAGTATATAAAAGAGAGCTGAGGTAGAGGAGAGAGAATTTTTGGCTGACAGGTGCCTGGTGCGAGTTCAAGTGATGGTGACGAGTGGCGAGTAGTATTGGGTTGCGACAAGTATTTGAAGGTGTCTGGCAAGTTGGATCGCAGCAAGTAGTGTGAAGAAGGTGTTTCTGGGCCACAAAAGGTTCATCAGTGCTCGTTAATTGGGTCCACCATTGTGAGTGATTAGAAAGACTTTCCATGTACAGAGAAATTATATAGGTTTATTATTTAGATATTATACTAACCTGTATGTAAACAGTAGTTAGTTGTTTTGTTTGTCATCTATAGTGATTAATCATTATTGACATAGGTTTTTTTTATAGATAGTTGTAAATAAACTAGGTTAGCTTTATTAATTTTCTTTCGTATCAAAGACCTCCATCACCGAACGTATGTAGTCCAAACTTGTAACACTGTAACTCTTTACTTGTGGTTTAAAATAGATAGCTTATCAAAATTATGATATTTTTTTTAAGCTTTGCCAACAAACTACAATGAAATGTACAAAGTGTACTTTCAGAATGGATATATATTTTTTCTGTAGTCTTCAAAAATATATCTAGGCTGCTGATGGTAGCCTAAAATTAACCCTTTTCAAAGCTTAGATAATAGAAAAAAATAGTTAACAAAAATATTTGGGAGTAGCCTCAAGTATTAATTTCTGAAGAAAAATATGTGCTGTGTTTAATATTTTAAAGTGCAACCTTGCTTAAAGATAATTTAAATTTAGTAACTGTGCCAGTTAGTGTTGAAATTTAATTTACAGTAATGCAAATGAACATGTTTCACTTAAAATTTAAAGAAAACTTTTTGATATCGCTAACAGTCTACAAAAGGAACTGAAATTGAGTAAGCTCCAGGTGATATGAGTTTTGGAGTGTGAGCTAGCTCCTTTCTTCCAAAGGAACTCTAGTGGGAGCTTAGTTCCTTTTACTTTAAAAGAATGTGAGTTGAACTGAAATCCAATTTCAAAGGAGTTTCCTTAGCACTGTATGGAGCAATTGCAACCACTTACTCTCCGATCTCGGATTGACAGACACTTTTTTGCAGACGGTCTTCTGGCTGGGGATTCAGTGTTACACTTTGAAACTATTCAGCCATCCCTAAGAACATGTGAAGTCTTATGGGCTATTCTGAAATGCAGGGCAAGTTCATCCAAATTTCTATGAATCATTTGCCAGCTCACAGGCAAATTTTGAGCTCTGAGCTGGTTGAACCACTCAAACACAGCTTACTCTAAATTCATGTGCAATTTGCCCCCAAATTTTTCAGTTGCACATTGTGACCTTCTTTCTGTACTGCATTAACAATTTCATCCTTCATTTTGATAGTTGTGAAGCAAGTCTACTTTTTTATTTACAAGTCCTAATAAGAAAAAATGAGCCACAGGTCGACAACAATGTTTTGCAAAATTTAGCCAAAACTTATTAAAATACAAATGAAACTGTATACATTGTCATTTATCGTTCACGAAATCAAGGCAATCAAAATTCTAAAAATTAAAAAACATGGGTCATCAATAATTGTTAACAAAAAAATCAAACCAATACCTTTACCAAATCTGGTTAAAAAATCTGATCACGTCGTCAACAAATAAGTAATAAAAACAAAGGCGAAATTTGAAACATGACCAAGAATCTCAAGCGTAAACACAACTGACGAGCAAGAGTAGCATATCCACAAGGAAGATCATACATACTAGACAAAAGCGCGGCAGTTGATGCACACATGCATAGACACAATCTGGCTTGTGGGCGGGAAAGTGAAGTGAGCTTTTAAGTTTTGTCTGCTGCTCACTGTCAGGAGGGGTGTTATCTATTTTTAGCATTGCATTTCTTACTGAACAGCACTTACCAGGAAAAACGCAACACTGACGACTAACAAAAGTGGAACAAATACTTAATATTTTTCAACTATTTTCTTCAAACTTTTCATAATCCCTCAAAAAAGGGTCATAAAAAGGGGTGGTTATAATATAGACTGTTATAACAATGTAAGTAATGTTTAAGTAACCTGTTAAATAAGCTTGATGTAATTACATTTTCAACATATAAAAATATTGAACGTTCAAAAGTTTTTTTTTCTGCTTATGATTTTCTTAATAAATCTAAACAAATTGTGCTGTAACATATAGCTAGCAAAAGTTAATTCATATCTAAAACAGTGTCTTGCCACAACTAGGTCTGCAGGAACAATCATACTAATACAATGTTACTTTTTAACAATATGACAGGTAATATGTATTTTTTAAAGTGTAGCTGTAAGCGTTTTTGTTGTGCGTGTACTACATTTTACGGTAATTACATTTCGTAGGGCACTTTTCAGGTACTGTATTTTGAATGTATCTAGATACTGTATATTGTTTAAAAATACTGTACATGAAATGTTGAGCAATAATTATTTTTGTACACTCCTATTTACGTACATGTTCGATGAACTTAAGAAGTTATCAGCATAATGAGTCTACTGCTCTTTGTATTGTGGCAAATTTACTCAGTAAGTTATTAGGTTTTACAAAGTGTCATTCAAAACTGAAAGTAATTTTATTTTTTCATATTTTAGCTGAATATATAGGTAGTTAGATTTTAAATGGTTGACATGTTCACAAAGTATAATATAACACGTTAATAAACTATAATCTGAAATGTGACATAATTTTCATTTACTGATGCAGTGCTCTCTTCAAACTTGCCATCTTTATGTAAAATACGTAATCGTTCAAAAATCAAAGCTCGAATGGTTGGCTGTAAAAGCATTATTTTCAATTTAAATAGGTCTAAGAGTTTTCAAAATATCATATACAATATTGTGCTACCTGTGGTCACTGAACTAAGTGGACTAAGGTTGGCATCGCAGTTGTTGTTCTGTTGATATCATGTAATGGCGGCGTGTCTGCATCATATGTAATTATTGTGCAGTATTAAAGATATACGTAATACTGTAATAAGGTTAAATTATTACATTACCTTTCAAATTGGCTGACGTACAACGAACTTTGATTCACTGTTAAATATAAAAATGAAATATTATTGGTCTTGTAGACCTTACCATGACTTGAAATTGTTGTGTATTCATATTGTTCTATCATCCATAGTTATTGCCTGACTATAATATATCCTATTTAAATAAAAATTTTGCAGATTAATGGTTAAAGTACGAACTAGGTAAATCTCAAAATGTAACTGAAAGAACATTATTCATGTTGTGTTATGTTACTAAATGGTTAACCTAATGCAGTTTACTTTTGATTCCTGGCAATGTCGACCCAGATTTTCACATGTGCGAATCATGCCAGGCGATGCCCTTGTTCAGCTCGTTTTCTTGGGCACTCCCATTTTTTTTTTTTTTTTTTTTTAAATCTCCCTTTGTGTTCCAAAGATATTGGTGGGGGACATGCTGATAGACATGCAATGTACATGTTAACTACAGTCTGTTCACTTTAAACTGAGCACTCCTCAACACTTTTGATGTACAAAAAGTGTATTTTATTTCAGCCAAATATGTCAAGTTTTGATGTTGGGGGAATGTTTACACTGGTTTTTTGTTCAGGGGAAGATTTCAGGTCAAAAATATTACAGATGATTGCAAAATGGCTTAATGAGAAATTTAAACACTGCTCACTTTATTGTGAACTGTTGACATATACAGATGCATGATCTCATTAGACGAACTTTCCAACTAGGAACATAGGTTTTGGGTCTGATAAAGCTGTGACTAGATAAAGCTTTTCACGTAATTGGAAAGAAAATAGTGAATGTGTCACAAGGATTATATCTGCTCGTGGTAAGCAACAGCCATAGTAATTTCAGTTTAAATGGTTGTTTAGTACCTCCAGTTTGTTTGGTTTTTGAAGCTGTTTATGTATTTAGGCCGTCTCTGCAGGACGACAAATTTTAACAAAGTAACAGTGAAAGTGTTGTGAGATATACGTATTTTACCTGTCTCCAAACCTGCTTTTATTTATGTTGGGCATTACAGGTGTATGTATAACTCACAGAAACAGAAAAGATTAGATGCTGAAACTGAAAATGAGTACTGTGAGTTTAATTCCAAATGTTTAGTTAATAATATTATAAAAATTAAAAATTGGATGTATTATGTTCAACGAAAAAAAAGTATTATTGTGACAGAGTAGAGTTTTCTTATTAAAGTCTGCAGGTACAATGTTTTGTATGCATTGAGGAACACAGGCTACTACTAGAACACTAACACAGTGTTCACGTGTATGTACCTTTATATTCTGAGTAGTAGTCTTAAATGATATTTCCAATATGATTAGGGGGGGGGGGTCACGGTGGCCGAGGTGTCAGACCTCTCGCCTCCCACCAAAGCGATATGGGTTCGATTCCCAACGGGATCGGTCCCTGAATTTTCGCATGTGGGAATCATGCCGGACGATGCCGCTGGTCGGCTGGTTTACTCTGGGATCTCCCGTTTCCCCCACCCATTAATTCTGACGTTGCTCCATACTCGCATCATGTCACCCCCCACCAGCGCTGAAGACCTCGATGTTAAACGCTGACCAAAATCTCTTCACTCACTCACACACCCAATATGTTTAAAAGTTTCAAACATTTCAAATGTACAGTGGCATGAGAATAATTCTCTCTGCGGGGAATTTTCTGGATTCATCTCTTGAAAAATAATTATAATGTGAAGTTTATTCACAATATTCTATATCTTTCAACTGAGTTAATGGTTTTAATGGTCTGTAACAAGCATCTGCACTAGTAATTTAAGCTCCACTGACTATGTAGCTGAAACTTGTACCTTGTACGTTGTAATTTATTCATTAAACTGCAGATTAATTCAGCAAACCACTCAGGAAACATACAGTTGGTACTCTGTCATTCTTCCTTTAGCTTTTGTCGAAGTACATATTCAGTACTGCATTGTTCAACCTTTTGTATTGTAAAGCTCTATGACCCACTTTTTCACATTGAGCTATAATTGAATGTTCCAGTTCCTAACAAATTTTGTATCCAAGGCATGCATAATATGTACATTTTTTCTAGGAAAATTCATAAACATAATACTATGATGGTGATGTTTAAACAAAGCTAAATTACATACAATTTGTAACCGTATAAATTCCCACTGGCATGTTTACTCAATTTAACTTCAAAATTTATGATATGCACCATATTTATTAATATTTGAAACCAATTGATGTATTATAGAATTCTTCATATTTAATATACGTATCTGTAATTACTGTTACACAAAATTCGACATATTATAATGCTTCTTTGTTTATTACTACACTGCATAAATATATTTTTGGCAACATTTTCAACTTACGGCATCTCCAACATAAATGCTGTTATTATGTTAAATGAAAATATCCTTGGAATGCAAATTTAAGTTATACAGTATTTATTTTGAAAAATTTTTATTCAGTATTTATGATCCATGTGGTGGGTAAGCGTTTAACATAGTGGAGAAACTTTTCAAGTAATGGCTTTAAGAATTAAATTATAAGAACAAATTGTAACTTTTCTGTTGCAAAATACTGATATTATATACCTCATTCAATTTAATGTTTCCAGTAAATCATACTCTGCTTCTTAAAAAGGCAATGCATAAAACTAAATAGAAAACAAATGTTTTATCTAAAATATAAAAACATCCAGTTTGATGGCAAGTCTTCTTGAGTGCACAGTCTAATGGCGCACAGTACTGACACACAGTAGCGGCAACAAGTGCAACTGGTCTGATTTCAGTTGATTGGCAGCTCAACAAATAAGAAATATTTATTCAAAGAATTTTATTAAATCTTTTCTGACTCACCGATTTTTATACCGTTAATTTTCCCATATTTTCGCAATATTATTTTGAGACTACGATAAGCTACTAGCACAAAATAATTTACGTCAATAAAATTACAATTCTTTCTGTTTTAATTGTAATTAATAGCCTAGTGGCCTTTCCCGCCATTGTCTTGTTACATCAATAAAAATTTTCTTTGTATTAGCAGGTGTACCAACAATGGGGGGAAAAACGTGATTAATAAATCTGCTTGCTGTCACCATATATTCACTCAAGATTTAACATTGTTACATAAAAATTATTAGTATATTGAGTATACTGTTAAAAAGGCAGCGTTGTGTACACTAGAATGGCATAAAATTGTTATAATTTCATTGAGTACTATGTAAAAAAGTTATTAGTGGGGGATAGACAGACAAACATACATACAGACGGTCAGATATGTGTCATAGGCCTATCTTTCCTATAGGAAAGTAGGTTAAAGAGTGATGTGCTCTGGTTTAAATATTTCTCCAAGATTTACCCATGAAAAATTGTATAACTTGCAGGCAAGAAAATTATGTAAGTAGCATATAGAATGTGTATTTGAAATAATGAAAATGCTTGTCAAGTATTAAGCAAATAATGTTTGAAGGGTTAAATACATCATAGGAAATCACAATGACATAATGTAATAAAAACATTGGAAAATAACTGCATATGCATACTAATTTTAAATAATGTGTCAAGTTATTTACAAAAAGGGTTTTGTGTAATTTTGCCACTGGTTCATGTGTACATCAGTCTTTCATGTCTTAGCCGGCCTCCCTAGCGTAGTCAGTTAGACGCCATTCTATGGTGTAAGAGGTCCTGGTGTGAATCCTGCACTGGCATGGCCGTTGTGTTGTTCTTTCACCCCACTTCACCCTCATCGGCTTGTAAGACCTTTTTGTCAAAGGGCTATAAAACCCTCTCACCTCTTTTCATGTCTTAGTTACTTTTTTTGCGTGGATAGTTTTTGTAGGGCTGCCGAAAGGTGAAAGCATAAAGTGGGAATACTAAATATATGAATAGTAAATTGAGTTCTGGTTCTAAAGGTAAGGTACATGTGCTTTATTTACTTCTTGTTGACAGCACGGTTATTAGAGACGTTAACACAAACCATGACACAATTACAAGAACTGTGATTGAAATTGGCCATGACCTTTGTTAAGGGACCTTCCCAGCATTCACCTTGTGCAATTTTAGGAAACTATGGAAAACCAAATTCATGATGGCTATAACCTTGACTCAAACCTGATTTCCCCCGAGTGCTAGTTAGTCTATTGTGTTACAGTTGTATCACCATTATGCCATCTTGCTCTGTGTGACTGTAAGAACATAAACGTTTGAGAAAGGAAACAAAGCTAAACAGGCTGTCATTTTAAAAAATCATAGAGTTTTACATATTTAAAAGAATTTTTTCATGTAATACAATCATTCTTTCCATCTGTAGTCAGTCGTAACTAATGTTTGTGGAACAGCAGATAGCATGGCTGTAGCTACGTGCATATTCTTCTCCATCGGAGACGGAGAGGGGATGTACAAATGGGTCTAGATATTTGGTACATTAGTAATGAAGACAGATAAAAACCAGTGTAAAATTTTTACTTGTATTGTCTATATTGTTTTGATAAAAATGTTTACGGTTATTAAAAACTAAGTATCGAATCAAAATATTTAATAATTGATGAGTTCATTGCAAATAAAACTTTGGTATGTTAATAGGTTTGTTTTTCTCGTGCTTGACCCAGCGTCTCTCGCATCTCCCTGGAGTTGGTGGAGTTGGAATAATGTTGACCAAGGTCAGAGGGAGTTGTGCTCTTAAAGGGCGAAGGAAAATGCTTTACTGCGTGCGTGCATTTCTTTTTGTGATGGCCGAACTAGCAGAAGTTATCGGGATTATAATAGAGAATGAAGAATTGTCATTTACGAAATAAATAATTGCATTCTGCTGTAAATAACACAACAACACTATTCCTTCATCATCGGCTCTAATATTTCCATCATTTTCCAATGTTGTTTGGAATAATAAGTTATTCTCATTCATATCACTACGAACGTTAACAGACCACGATGTAGCAGACTAGCGCGAAAACATCTAGCAGACGATTTGCCCCCACAACTCTACCTCGCGAGGTGGAGCGGCGAGAGCATGACCTACTTGACCTGGAGGCGCTTGACCTGGCGAGCAAAACGGACCCCTGCCATATTGTTTCCGGTAAGTAAAACGCCTAGGAGTGCCCTGGGAGCTGAAAGAGCACAAAGAGACGCCAGGTCAAGGCGAGTAAAACAAACCTAGTATGTACTATAATTTTCCGTGATTTCTCTGTATGTGTCGTCATTTGGTTGATAGTAAATGCGTAAGTCCATAATGAGATGCAGTTTAATAACTGGCGTGCTTGTTGGTTGTTGTGGTTGTGAGAAAATGTGCTGTGTTTGCAGGTGGAGAATATCCTATTGAGTGATAGTGGAAGCTACGTGCTGTGTGACTTTGGCTCTGCCACAGCCAAGGTTCTCAACCCACAGGTACAAGGGGTGGCACCTGTAGAGGAAGAAATAAAAAAATACACCACTCTCTCTTACCGAGCACCAGAGATGGTCGATCTATATAGTGGTAAGCCAATTACCACGAAGGCAGACATCTGGGTAAGTTGATTGGATTACAGTTTCATTCAATTTTCATTAAAGGGTTCTCTAGAAATGTTGCTTTTGTGTGTGTCTGAGGAACAAAATTGAGAGAGTGCTAAGGGTACAATTGTCTGACATATGTTAATGTTGGTTTTGGTGAGTAATTAAAGCAATGTAAACAGCTGTAATGTAAACTTTAGTCGTTCTTGCTCTTACTCGCGAAGCAATTTTCCATGGAAAACCGGGCTCCCACAAACTAGCACAGGTAGGCCTACGCCCACTAAGACACTTTCAATTAATCACAGGGCAAGTCCCAAGATCGCTACCAATACATGCTTATAGCTGTTGGGGATCGAGTTGCTTAAAGAACATCTTGAATTAGCGACACAAACCAGTAACATTTTAAAACTGTATATATTTTTGTTAATTCCATTTTACATGCAAGATGTTATCCCATTCTAATTACACCAACTTTCCTTCCAACTCAATGTCTTTAACAAGTTCAATTATGTACACATATTCCTTTCACTGTAATAAACAATAACACGCTGAACATATTTATACATGATTGTTCTCCATTCAACACCACCTTAAATAATCTACATATCAAATCAGGTACCACATAATTTGCAATATGCCCACTGAGGTTCTCCAATAGAATGGACGTCACTTTTAAGTACTTGGATTCATTCTACATAACCCCATTTCTGCCTCGATCTACCTACAACAGGTCCCCACCTCCTTCAGACCAACTTTGAGGGCACAATTTATTGTCCCTAGCAATAGTCTTACATCCCGGTAGCGGTAACCACCTCGCTACACATAATCCCATACGACTTTCAAAAGGCAGTCGGCGCCGCGTTCTCCGCGAATGTCCCGTCGGAAGAAATTAAGTTCATTCCTTTTCTAACTCACCGACCTGCTGTCCCAGTGAAATATTCTCTCTGTTGCACAATTCACGGCCGTCCTCGCGAGCATTCGCTCACACAAGCACAAGCCATGCCTCCCGGTATATCAGGAGATTGCCGGGATCCTTCCTTGGTTCCCCACTTGAAGCCAGCCAAGTTCGACAGGCCCGGTGTACCCGGGGGAACAACGCCTTCAACACATGACCTCTCTCCACCATACCTGACACAAGAGTGAGCTCGCTTCACCAGGCGTCCACTCCTATGCCCCTCACAAGCGCCGAGATCCAGGACCTCTAAGCACAGTGGCGCATGCACAGTAACACCTTACTCTCCATTCATCCCTTCTCTTTCCAACCCTACATGTTCTCTCGCTGTCCAGTCTTCCCCTCCCTTCGCCATCCATATCCCTTTACAAGCGTTTACACTCTATGGAGGCTAACCTACCGAGTATGAATTAATTTACACAAGTGATTCTTTTGCCGCGCGTGTCACTCGGAAACGAAGTATAATTGGAATTAAATGGTACTGCGTTGTCTTCTCACATTATTCTTTTCTTACATTAGCATCCAACAACACAGTAAATGACTGTATGTCGTTTTTCACCATGATGATTTTCAAGAGTTTGTATATTTTGCTCATCAACGAGCATCAACACTGCTTTTGAAATATACTCGACAACGTGTACTATATATAGTTTTGCCACAGCACTGTTATGTTCCGGTCACTGTTTGGGAAATGCGAAAGGTACTGGGTTCGATTCCCAACCCCGTCTAGGTGTAAATTTGTATTCGTATAAAATGGTCACTGAAATGTGTCTTGTAACATTTGTCACACAATCAGCTCGGAATACATGAAATTTACCTTGCCGCATTAAAAAATGAGGACGGGAGGTGTTGAGCACAGTGGTGAGGTGGGGGCTGTACCAATGAGCGTAATATTTTATTTAAAAAATTGAATGTACTTATTTTTTTTAGCTGTAAAGAGTTGGTTAAATAATCGAGCTGCTGATAATTTTCTTAGGGTTCAAATCTAAGTCGGATACATTTTTTATTTGTTTAATTATTGAACATGTACCTTAAATATTAAAATGACGGTAATTTAAAAACTAAAAAAATCTTTCCTACTTGAAAAAAACACTTTAAAGAGCAATCAATAACTATGTGTGAATATTAAAACTTTTTTTTCGATCCAATATTGAATAGATTCTACACATCAAGAGTTTAAAAATGCTTTTTTTTTTAACGTCTCTTTCCGTACACTCGTTAAAAACAATAAATAAACAAGTTATTTACATGAGCATTGAACTTGTAAAATTCTTGGTATGTAGTATAAGGTTGAACAGTCATGTCACATTAACTTTTTAAGATAAAGCTTATTGTTTAAAGGAATGTCTTTCCTTATATGTAAAACAACATACCGATATGAAAATTTGAACATTATTATGAATTACAGTATTTATTTGTTTTAACTTTGAATAATTTGCAAATAAATATTATATTAAAAGTAACTTCAAGAATTCATTTTTCAAATTCTTCAAAATAATAATAATAATAATAATAATAATAATTTGAAATTTTACATGAATGACCACTGCCATTTGTCTGGTAACATTAGTCACAGAATCGCTCGGAACACATTACATTTACTGTGCCACATAAAATAATGAGTGTGGGATGTGTTGGGCACAGTGGCGAGGTGGGGTAGCCAATGTGCCTAATATTTTATAAAAATATGTATGTATGTACGTACGTATGTACGCACTTACGTATGTATGTAAGTATGTATGTACGCACTTATGTATGTATGTACATACATATTTTTTTTACTTTAAAAGCTGGTTAAAGAAATCAGCGGCTGATATTTTTCTAGGATTCAATTGTTTTGTGTTTTATTGTTGAACATCACTGTAGGACCTACATTAAATAGTAAAATGACAATAGTTGAAAAAAATTCCTATCTTAAGACATTTTAATGGGCGATATTCACATGTGAACTTACTATCATGTTTATGTTTTCGTTCCGATGTTGAATAATTACTAAACATTAAATGTTTCAAAATGCTTATTTTAATAATTCTCTTTCCTTTACACTCGTTACAACACAATAATGTGCAGTTATTTATATGAGTACATTTAACTTGGAAATTTGTTGCTACTTTAAAGTATAACTGTCATGTCACATGAATATTAAAAAAAAAGCTAATTATTTAAATAAATATGTTTCCTAACACTTAAAATAACATACTAATACAAAAATTCGTACATTATTATTCATGTAACATATTTTTTGTATCAAATTCTTATTTTATGTGTTACCGTAAATATTGAAATAACACTACAAGGAATCTCTCTACAACACGTAAAGGGGCCGAGGTTAGCACAGTGGCTAGAGCAGGGATGCCACCAAGTTCATTTCCAAAATCCTGTAATTAGCATTAAAAAATCCTGTAAAATCCTGTAATAATTCAAACTTACGTCTACATACTTTTCCGAAGTTTTTTAGAAGATTCTTGCTGTAGAATTTTGATAGTGAAATTAATATGTATAGTAAATTATTATAGTATTGTGAAAAATTGCGATGTTATACCGGAAACCATTTACTGTTAATGTTTTTTACAGGCTGAACTATTTTCTAATCTGTTTTGGGTAAGTAGCAGTGAAACTTTCCACCCGTTTTCCAATTTGGAATAATTTGTAGAATGAGTGCGAACATGTTCAACTGACTACTTATTGTTGAAAAATTAATATATGTGCATAAGTTTAATTATGGCCTTGAATGAGACGTAGTTTGCTTGTATCATGGCGCCGCACATAAAATGTAAATACACGTATTTATTAACATAATCGCCGCATGTTTTCACCAAAATTTTTGGTACAAAATATGGGGTGCAGCCATAATGAGGGGTTTAAAAAATTTTTCTTTTTTATTTATTTTGGCATAAAATAAAACACAAATTTACGTATATTTGCTTGTATATAGCCAATAAAATCTGGCGCTTAACTTACTTAAGGTGCCCTGACGCCCCAAATGTCCCCCGAAGGGGTAATCATGAAAATACCTGAGGAGTTCCAACCTGTGAACCTGCGGGACTACCAGGCGTTTAGCACGTTTCTGACGCCCGGTATAGTACAGAAACCCATCGGTGACCGCATAATGGACATTGTCACCTCGCGTAACCGCGTCAATCAAGCCCCTGCAGAACTCATCTTCAGACTGCGCATCACTCAAATGTTGGTAAAACATACTACTAGTCGTGAAGGCCGCACACATCCCATCTACTTCCTCAGGGGCGGGAACGCATTCCTCATAGTCGTCTGAACCAAACATACGTGACAAGGCATCAGCAACCACATTCCTGTTTCGAGGGACGTGCTTTATGACAAACTGGAACCGGAACAAACGATACGCCCACCGGCCCAGTTTGCCAAAATCACTCGAGTGTGAAAGCAACCAGGACACAGCCTGGTTATCCGTGCACAAATCAAACTCGACGCCACCCACAAACGACTCGAATTTGGTGGTGCCCCAGACACAAGTGAGGGCCTCCTTCTCGAAGGCGCTTAACCGTCGCTCAGAATCAGATAGAGTCCGGCTAGCGAATGCCACATGACATACCGCACCGTCCCTCTACTGTCCCAATGTCGCCCCAAGGCCACACTCGAAGCGTCGACATTAATCACAAAGCGCAGGTCGAAATTGGCTAAATACAGAGACGGCGCTGCGGCCAAGGCTGCTTTCAGGCCCTTAAAGCTGTTCTGATCGGGACCCCATTCAAACACAGCGCCCTTCCGCTTAAGGCGGTTCAGCGGCGCAGCCAGTTCCAAGAACCGGGGCATAAACCTGGCATAATACCCTAGAAGCCCAATAAACGTGGACACGCCTTTCACGGTCTTAGGGCGCAGAAAATTTACCACAGGGACCATCCGGTCAGGATCCATGACCAGGCGCCTCCTGGATACGATATACCCTAGGAACTTCACCGAGGAAGATACCTACGTGACCTTAGCCGGATTCACGGTCAAACCGGCGTCCCTCAGGCATGTCAGTACAGCCCGCAAATCATCTAGGTGTTGGTCCATAGATGTGCTGTAGATGATAATATCGTCTATATAGTTGATCACGCACTAAACTTCAAATCTGCCAGCACGTGATCCAGGACACGTCAAAGGGCCTGAGTGCCAAACTTGGCCCCCATGGGTATACGGTTAAATTCGTATTGAGCCCATTGCGTGCGAAACGCAGTGTACTTGTGACAATCAGGGTGCAGCAAGCATTGATGGAAACTGGCGTTAAGATCTATTACAGAATACACGGACGCCTTCCCGAGATGTTGCAACACTGTATCTACAGTAGGTGCAGGGAACGGGTCAAGGTGTATCTTCTGATTTACCGCAGACATGTCCGTCACTAACCTAAAGCTGCTATTAGCCTTCTTAACCATGAAGGTGGGTGAGGCGTAGCCTGAGGTTGACGGAGAAATCACACCAGCGTCCAAAAGTTTCGCCACCAATTCGCGCATGATCTCCAACTTAGGAGGAGCATAGGTGTAAAACGGAACTCGAACTGGTACGTCATCTGTGACGGAAAAGCGATACGGCATCACGTCACACCGACCGATGCGTAAAGCTACCACATCGTCGAACTCCCTTAATAATGTTTCCACACTGTTTACACTCCGACTAGTGGTCGCCAAAATCTGACCTAAGGGGGCTGACCCTGTCTTACGGAAGACAATAACCGACACGGGACCTCGGGCGCGAACTTAAACACTAGCTGGCCTACAGGAACATCGACCACTGCACGAGACCTGTGCAGAAAATCTAATCCCAACACTATGTCGGCTACCAGTCCTTTAACCACCCAGAAAACATGCGACCAAGAAAATAATTCAATTTTGAAATGCAATTTCGCCGATCTCACGCAACTCACAATGTGCTCATTTGCCACACAAACAGTCAAGCTCTTGGAGGTATGGAGCTCCCTTAATAAATGTGGGTTCCGCTGAACTAAGGAATTCCACATTTCTTCTTGCACAAAAGAATGCGACGCTCCCGTATCCACAAGAGCTGCTCGTTCATGACCGTAACACAGCACGGACACGAAACAGTCATAGCGTGCCCTATTAGAACTGTTCCGCCGGTAACCCTTGGCACTTACAGGCACGGCGGCAATCCGTTTTCCAGACAGTTTGCTCGCATGTGTCCAACGTCTCCGCAGCGAAAACACTTCCGCTCCGTTCGGTTCACAACAACGCTGGAACAGTCACATCCCATATGGCCGAACCCAGAGCAATTACTACATCGACGGTTACTGGTAACACAAGCCTGCCTGCTACCTTCCACGTTAAACCCAAGAACAGCCCTCGGCTCTACAGGCTCTACTTGCCTCGCGGCAACATGTCGAACATTCCGCCGACGTCCGTACTCCAGTACATTATCGCACCCAGACGCACAAGCTTCTTGCCTAATAGCCATGCACAAGCCCTGCGGCTGCGTAGAATCGCGATTTACAATCGCCGTTGGTTCCTCAGCCGCACTAGTACTACGTTGCGAAGCTGCGTCTAGAGCCAGCTGCCGCTCTATTTCCAGAGCTAAAACCCTTAACTGTTCTCGTGTCACCGGAACACTTGATGCATAACGATGCGCCCTAGCTTGCGGCGTCATTCGGTCAACTGTACCTTGCACCAACTTAGCCTCCGCACGGCGCAGGTGCACATTCATGGCACGGGCGTATGTCAAAACCTCGCTCGCGTATGCCGGTACGCTTTCCCCTACACGCTGAAATCAACAGGCTGCTAATCTTGGCGTTGCTAAGCATCGACCAAGGCCCAGTGCCACTCACCAGTACCCTTCCCATTAGAACACACATTTAAGGTACGACATCGACACAGGGTTCTCAAAACTACCAATTATGTAAGACAGACCGTAGCAAAACAATTTTATATAACGCACGGTACCATACAAATGCTGACAAATAGGTGTATACAGGATATTTTCTCCACTGCGAAATTTATACAGATTTACGTTACAAGATTAGGCTGAAAAATACAACTCTGCTGTGGCCGACACACACGCGCCACTTTATCCCGTCAAAAATTAAGGCAGGAACCAATCCCAAGTCGTACTGGGCTTGCGGCCGCGACAGCACACCCTCGACGTGTCATTAACGAAAACAATCACAAAACCAAACCTAACTGAAAATACGCGGAAAATAGAAACACAAAACTTAATTAAACGAAAAAAAGAACTTACCGATGACACGGCTCAGGTGTGGCACCGCGGTCGCAAGTAAAACACAACCGCCCCAGAACGGGCCCAGGAGAAGACTACCTGTCTCGCAGACTTGAGCCTCTGAGCTAGGCACGGGAGGGAGAAGTGGGGGAAGGAAGGTAGAGCGAACACTAGCGCATCCGAGGCGGCCGAGCACGGCTGAAGTCCGGGCGGGAAGTTCAAACCACTAGTCGCACAGGGCACACGCACAAACTTCCTCCATAGCAACCTCACTGCCAGTCCAAGATATTGTATAACCAACAGATCTTCATGTGTAGTGAACCGGAGTAGCCGACTCCCGGTACAATTGGTACTGCTGAATTCAAGGCTAAGGAAATCTCGTATCTCAATGAACAGCTGTTTCTCCAGCAATACAAACACCGAAGTAAAATTGTAACTTATTTACGATAGATAAACATGTAAATCTACTATTATTTATGTGCTCTCTATTACATGAAATATTTGTTTTCTCCAGGACGTGGTTCGTTTTCCATGATCTTGCCTTTGAGTATGATGCCT
Source organism: Medauroidea extradentata (assembly GCA_003012365.1). Taxonomy (NCBI): domain Eukaryota; kingdom Metazoa; phylum Arthropoda; class Insecta; order Phasmatodea; family Phasmatidae; genus Medauroidea; species Medauroidea extradentata. Next base: position 2,692 of record PNEQ01127599.1, on the reverse strand, counting down.
GCTGCAATTCTTAAGACACTCGCCTTCTGGCGTCGTGTTTGTGTGAGTGAGACACTGCACCAAGAGCAAAGTTGACTGGCTTATCTGGTGCGGTATCACCTCTAGCGCAAGTCACTGAAACGACGTGCTGTGGTATCGTAAATCACTTGCCTGACTGACACTTTCAGTGGTGATCTCATCTTTTAAATGGTGAAAAGTTTAAAGCGATGAACATTGCGGGTTTCTAGAATAGTTTCACATGAATCCCGAGTAGTTTTTCATATATAACATGTTGAAAAATCAGTTTTTAGCCATTTAGAGGGGTTCAGAAATGAATTTTCTAATTGATGTGATGTTTTGAAAGCACCTGTCAGTCATTGTTTGAAGTGCATTTTCCTTTTGTTCCTTTCGTACATTGATACAGTAGGCATGTGTGGAACAGGTTCGTAAAAACGTATTTAAAACACGCGGCAATGCATTTTAAGCCCGTGTTAGGCGGAGCCCTTAAGGCTTCAAGTTCCTTTGGTTTCGAGAAAGACTTTTGTTGGTTTGTAATTTAATAAAGTTTTTCGGGGAAAATTTTATTTGCAGAGTAATTTTCTTATTTTTGTCGGGTTATTGTCTCGGAGTAGTTTTCAGATGCGTGTCTGAACTCCTACACTTCCGAAGTACAGTAATATTGAACGTGCCGAAAAAAGAGGTTTTTCTATTACCAAGAGTTCTTGTGTTTGTGTGAAATCTTTATTTTCGGTTATTTTCTTAATCAACGCACGCTTCCGTGATTCAGAAGAAGAATGTGGCATTCAACTGCAAAAAATTTTACCCAGTTTAACTGCCACTTTTTCACCACCATTTGCACGCGTTTCAATAAGGAGCTTATTAGATTCAATCGGCTCTTTTGTGCTTATACTTTCAGCAGATATGCTTCACGGCGCACACGATGAATATGTATTCAAATATTCAATGTAAATGAAGAGAAAGAAACACGAAAAAATTGTTTTCAGTGCAGTTAACATTTTTCACACGAACTTTACTAATGTGTACCTTCACCTAGCCTGCTTCTTTCCCTTGTAAAGTGTTCTGCCAGTTTTAACATAGCAAAGTACGTTTGTGTTGGTAACTGCTTGTACAATATGTGCATGCAAACATTTTAGCAGTAAATAATGGTGAAAATCTTCACCAAATTGAAGGTTTTACGTTGCGACCGAAGTGGTGGATGATAGCAAGGCAACACGCTGGTGGATTGGGGGCAGGGAGGGGGTACACGGCGAGTGAGGAGTGGCAAGGAGAGGGAACGCGGCAGTGCGCATGCGCCACTGTGCTTAGAGGTCCTGGATCTAGGCGCTAGTTATGCCCCTCCGTCTGCCGACTCTACCCCCTCCCCTCCTCCAGACCTTCTCCTCCATCGCCAGTAGAGTGGCAGGTCCGAAGTCAAATGGGGAAGGGGCAGCTCCGACGACTGGGGCACCCCTAGCGAAAAACTATAGTCAAAAACCCAGAACCTCAGGCTTGAAACTAACACCATTTTAAAATACCAGAACTGAACAGGCAACTGTTCAAACTTATAACAATGCACTGTAAACATAAAACTTTTGTATCTCACTTGTCATACCGTATTTGCCGGCATATAGGACGACCCCCCATATAAGACGAGTCATGGTTTTGAAGGTAGAAAATCTTGAAAAAAGTAAATCACTAATTTTGAAATTTTCGACAGAAAAATATTTTTTTCCTTTGCCAGAAACATTAAAATGTTTAAATATTTGCAATGCATTTATTACCGTCGTATAAACCTCGTAGTAGACACATAAACGAGTAACATTGGCTACTACTGCTCTCCGGCCGCCCAAGAGCCAAGAAAATGCACTGCGGCGGCCGGCAATATATCAGTTGCCGGCAGGTGTCTGCGACTTTGCAACGCCGGACTGTGAGACATGCTGCGCGCTACATGGCTACGCCGGACTACAACAGCTGCTTGCAAGGTCATTGCATTCCTGTGCGCTGTTGTCTGCCAGCCTAGCACTAGACAGTAGACACATGAATGTATGGTACGGTACCTAGATCCTCGGTTTTTCCGCCCAAGAGTTGTGCGCTTGCAAGACAAAGGATGTAAGCATGCGGACCTAGATCCTAGTTTTCTCCGCTGCGAGGAAGTGCTCATTAAAATTTTGTACCGTAAATTTTATTTAAAAAAACGGGGCACTCATTTTCATTTGTGACAAAAAACGCAATTCCTTGAAACATCATACAACTCCACAGCTGAGCTTACAAACAATTTTTAGGTTACCAAAAATTTTTGCACCTTCATATAAGACGAGTAGCAATTTTTGAAGGCCAAAAATATGCAAAAAATAGTCGTCTTATATGCCGGCAAATACGGTATGTCTAAAAATATGTAGTCTTAAGGATTTTTTGAATTTTAACCTTTGAGGGAGTGAAAAGATTAAAATGTGTTTTCGACTAATCCACGATATTTGCTCAGCCTGTTTAGTTGTGTGTTTTTTAAAATCAAAATAATGTTAAAGGCCCTGTGAACTTAAAAAATGCGTTTTCAGATAAGAGTAAATCTACATAGCTGAGGCAAAACAAATAATCTCAGTCAAAACCGCAGGCGTGTACGATGGATAGAACGCTCGTAATCTGCAATTGAAATTCCCGTGGGTCTCAGTGATGACGTCACTTCTCCCAATCACGCAGCTGGCGCGGCGCGGCG
>PNEQ01127598.1:6715-36478 GCA_003012365.1 Medauroidea extradentata | reverse complement strand
GCAATATTTTGAAGTGAATATCAACTCTCTATCCCGAAGGGTTCGATAGATATCAATAGTTGATTGGAAACACATTTAACGTCTTTTCAGCCCCTTAAAAGTTGAACTTCGAAAAATCCTTAAATTGGCTAATATGCATTTTTACGAGTGTCCTATTAAAGTAAAAATCACGATGATAGGCCGTCGGGTTCGAGCTCTACCGACGTTTCTTCGGAAACACATTTCACCCCTTTTCACCCCCTTAGAGGTCGAATTTCGAAAAATCCCTTCTTAGTGCTCGCCTACGACCTGAAGGGAACCCCCACAAAAAATTTCACGGTTCTAGGTCCAGTGGTTTGGGCTGCAGTTTGATATGTCAGTCAGTCAATCAGTCAGCTTTCATTTTTATATATAGAGATGATGGTTAGAGGTACGTAAATTTCGCAGATACATTACAGGTCAGGCTGAATGCCAATTATGTATACTTCATTGTCATGTCTGTGACTTGCTGGCTGCTGTTATGAAACGCGTTTGACTACTGCAAGCCAGTAGTAAATAAGGAAATAATGCGAAGTGCTATCGCTTGCTACCTGCTTGTACGGTTATAAGCCAATAGATAATCGATTGTGGCCAGTGGATGTATAGGACTTACAAGTCTAGGCTGCTGCAAGATGAATCCGCGAAATGTACGTACCTCTAATGATGGTTTATGGCGAGGAAACTTGACTGTTTGCAGGATTTCAACGTACGTTCAGCTTACCAGATGATTACTAGGGACCCTTATTTTTCGCGGAAAGAATTTGCCCCAGTTTGTTTCAGTGCCTCACGTGCACATCTGCAGTTCTGCGTCATGGTTATTGGCGGCGTGTCTATGTGAATAACCGCATTTCATTCGACTGTCCAATTACAGTAACGTTCTTGCAACGCCTCACGTCTGTGAATGTCCGGTAGAATCCCATGGCTCATGAGTAGAGCCGGTGATTTTTGGTGAAAAGAATTATGCAACATTTCGTATCAATGCATAACGCTCACAACTGCACCTCTGCTTAATGGTTATTGGCAGAGTGTATTAGTGCAGAGGCGTGGCTCATTCGACTGGGCCAATGAGAATAAGGTTACTGCGACACCACACGTCTGTGATTAGCGGACATAGCTCCAAGACGCTGAGAGTTAAACACAGCCAATCACCGACCGTGAAACAGAGATGTAGATGTGTAAATAAGGCATTGAAACAAAACGTTGCATAATTCTTTTCACCAAAAATCAGTGGCTCTACTCATGAGAGTTAAAATACCCAATCACTGACCACGAAGCAGAACTACAGATGTGCACGTAAGGCACTGAAACAATGTGAGGCTAAATTGTTTTCGCGAAAAACAAGGGTCCCTAATGATTACTGACGTTCGCTTGTACGTGCAGCTGTTGCCCTATTTGACTGAGACAGTAAGAATCCCGCTGTTGTAGCCTAATATTTGATGCCTTTTATTGGTCTGCAGGCAGTTACGATGTGTCAGACGTGCGTCACCCAATCGTGTGTGTTGCAATTAACTACAGCGTTTTGTTGACAGATATGTTAGCACAAAACATTTTAGCTATATGCCATCATCTCTACTCATTATAAATAATCCACTCATGGATACAAGATTTTCGGTTTTGAATTTTGTTAAAAAACTTAATCATGTGGCTGGGTTTTATTGATAAATAGTTACTAGAAACTACGGCACTATGCACTTTGTTGCAAAATTGCATGCCAATATTTTGGATTAACAATTTTATATCAAGAGGAATCAAAAAATATTACGTGATCATAGGTCCGAAAATGCAAAATTTCTGCACCACATTTTACAGTGCGTGATGAATAGTACATTGCGTGTGAGTTAAATGGCGTACGAGAGCAGATATCGACAAACTATTGCAAAGTTTTGTCAAAAAAAATTGTTTTAACTTTGCAGTCTATTTTTTGGAGACAATAAATTATATAGATTTGGCTAATTCGTTCATTATCGACAATTTCCTCATATTGCATAATTAGCTTAAATCACCATGTATGTCTTGGAATAGTTAGTTTACATATTCTACACTAATTTTAACAAAACTGTGCAGGAGTTTTAGATATCTACTTTCGTTTAGGAGTCTAAGACAATTTTACTGTATTTTTAGTTTTTGAGTCTTAACATTTATTAAAATTGTATTATCAAAGTTTTCTCTTCGACAAAGCATGTGATATATTCTTGGTATACAGCTTGAATTAAATGATAACGGAATAATTCATTAATTTGTCATGTTGAGTCATTGCAAGGGAATTCTTGAAAGTTGACGTAAGTCCGACGAAAATAAAAATAACTTATTGAAATTTACAGTGTAAGAACAGTTAATAGAATCTTTGCAAGGCTGTGATTGAAGAGTACCTGCTTTTTTTATTGTAACATTAAAATATTTCTTTGTTGACACTTTCTTATGTGAGAATGTGTAAATTTTTATTTTAATTCTAGGAATGCATTAATTGGAACTTTCAAGCAACATGTTATTACACATTTTAACCCTCCAAAATATTGCAAGTAATTTCGATGCGTGTTTTCCGTACAGGCATTACGTTGGCGAACAGTATTTTTAGTAATATAACATTTTTGATTTATACACCTTCATAATTCATCATTTAAGTAGCTCGCAAAATCTCATATCAAAATGTAATATATTTTATGCAGGTAATCAGTGGGTTTCCGCTTGTCATGTCGTAGAAGTTTCATAAACTGTGTTTCCTCGCCTGTTCGTATTTTAGAAGCCCCTACTAAACTTGAGAGATTTGATAGGAAATTCGCTAGAACGTTCATAATTTTCCAGCGGAATAATACAGCTCAAATAAAGTTCAAATTTCCGTACAACGTCTCTAGCCAAGATTTATTCCATTCTTTATTCAAATTACTAGGAAGCCGAGCGTACCGGCTATTTATAGCACCTTTAATTAACTTGCATTTCATGTAGGCCTACAAAAGTTTTTTAACATTTTGTTTCAATTTTCGGCACCAAACATACTTTCTCCGTTCTGCTTTATATACTTTACAACTGTGCTCAGCAGCGAAATATTAATTATTAAAAATTGTATGCGTATAACGTTTATTTACGCGATATTGTTTTGCATACGGCTGTATCAAAATCAAAACTTTATTGCTTGTGTAATTTACTGTCCGACAAGTATTAAAAGATCGTTTACGTCGGGAAAAAAATATGAAGCAAGGTATCTCATGAAAACTCTGAACTACTCGAGCGTTTTCGTTTCTTTAAAGTTATTTTTAAAAAGAGAAAATTTGTCTAATTTATGATAAGTTTTGAAAATTTTTTTGTTAAAATTGTTAGAGTGTGAGTCAGCTTTTAATCTGGATCAGTTTCAAAACTGAAAATTTTTATTATGAAATCTTTGTTACGCGAAACTATTGCACATTAAATATCATGCCCATGAAAAATTATGCGTTGTAATTTCCAGAAGACGAGCAGTACTCGGTACGTTAAAAAATCGTGCATTTTGTTTGGCAAGTAACGTACAGTACTGAATACAGCAGTATAATGTCAGCTTGAATACACAGGATACTTACAGTTAGCTTTTTTAGAGCGGATTTTAGCATGAATCCTATTCATAACATGAATTAGTGGAACCAAGAGGTTCGGCAGTATGAACAAATGTGCATGATTCACGTTCGTTGAATATAGTTCACTTGATTATTACAGTGTAATAAACTGGTATCTTCCTGTATGTGTTAATGATGGGCTATGCTTAGGACCGTGAACTTTTTGCGGGAAGAATTTTGCCCCAGTTTGTTACAATTCCTTACGTACACATCTGCAGTTGTTCTCCATAGTCAGTGATTGGATTATTTAACTACCACGTGTCTGGGAGTTGTTTCCGCAAATCGCAGGAGTTTAATGTTCCCGTAACCGTACTGTGATTGGTAGAGTCGAAAGAGAGATGCCACTTCACGAAGACATTTTGCTGCACGTAAGGAACTGAAACAAACTGGGGCTAAATTACTGTCGCGAAAAATTCATGGCGTCAGCGATGTTGCGGACAGGCAGTTAGGGTGAAAACGGAACAGAGATTTTGGGACATTCCGAAGAACCTAATAAATACCTCTCGATGACGCCCGTACGCTAGTGCCTAGGGACATGAAAAATTCGCGTTTTCATTTAGGTACATACTAGAATTCCAGCAAATATAAGTTCTTGTCCTTTTCACAATTGACCGTTTACTTATTTGACAACTCCTGGAAGTCGTTGAACCAATAGCAACACTGTAACTAAACGTAGGCCAATTTCACTGCACTCTAAAAAATAGTTTGTAAATTTGCCACACGTGCGTATAGGAGCGCTAAGAAAGTAGGTATGGTAGAATAATTTCCCAGACATCTATGGTAGCATTCCTAAACCTTTTTATAAAACAGTCAAATGTATACTGAAGTTACCAGACTTGTATTGTAACAACTGTAAAAGTTTGCATATTTACAAGGCGGAAGTATGGTAACTGTCCCATACTGCGTCTGGGATAATAACTTCCTTAAACATTATAGGAAGTTTTTTTTTACAGTGTGTGTTATCGAGCAGCTAATGAACAGCTGCTGTCTGCTAGAGAAGACGTGTGTTCTAGGAAGCTAGCCTACAATTTTTCCTGTCTCTACTAGTGCCTTTCTTCATTCGTAATGGTGATCGCTTGCATATATGACGTAAGTGGCTAACTCTTAAAACGTTTTTATTTACAAATATTTTTGTGTGTTTTAGACAAACAATAAGAATCGGGTGGCGCATTTACGTTTAAGAGAAATAATCGTCCACTCAACTTTCCTACAAGCATTCCACCAATAAAATATCACCGTCGCCCCTTTAATGTCCCATAGGAAAAACTGGATCGGCGGGTATTGGCTATCGGAATTCGGTGCGCACTTAAATGTCGCCCTTATAGCGCCGTAGTTTTACGCTTGTAACTAGCAAAACCGCCCAAGACAGGCGACACACTTAAGGCCATGATGAGTATTACTTTTTTCACATTGGTGCAAAAAAACTCAAAACTTTCTGAACGAATGCTTTGAATAATTCAAGACAACTAGCATCCATACAGAGCACAGTTCTTTGCAGGGGTTTTGCAAAGTAATGCAACGTTTGCTCGCAAAAAATTATATTGCTTAATTTTGGCTTACTTTCATGACAAAATTCGTGATACTTTGGGTGCGAAAACCCGGAAAATATTGGATTTATTGTTACCAAAATATTAAGTAAAATTATGATATATTCGGGACAGTTATTCTTTGATATATGGGGTTAGCGATAAAGTTACCTCTCAAAAAAGCCCTGCTGGATTTCTATTTTCAGACAATTCGTAACTTTCCACGCGTAACTGCTGACGACGATATAAATTGTGAAGTCGGTGGGAGCCTATACAGTTTAATAAAAAAATTTTAAAAGTATATTTACACAAATATGTCGATTTCAGTTGCTTTTATTTCAGTATTGCTGAATTTGAATGCACGGAACTACTTTCAGCTATTTCCTGCCAACCATTCAGCTAGTAATGTAACTATTATTAATGCCAAATTACATGCAGTAACGGTTAGTGATTTTTTTTTTCAACTGTTAAATCTTTAGTGCTCACTTTATCCCGAACGACCTATATGAAGACTATCTTGCCTGATATTTTTTTCAACATAACTTTGAAACTACCAGGCGTAGCCTTGACGGTACAATGACCTTTTTATTTTAGTTACATTATAGCTAGATATGATGGTATATCGCTAAATTTTTTTGTATCAACATACCCTCCTTGAAACTGCTGCAGTTTCTTGCAGCATGTGTGATTGGGTTACATACGTCTGACGCAACGTCTGCTGACCAATAGCATGCATAAAATATTACAGCAGCCGGAGCATTATTGGCTCAGTCAAATAGGGTAACAGTACAAGTAAAGGAGATAGCCAGTAATCTTTTCTTAAGTTGAACGTACGTCGAAACCCTTCAAACAGTTAAGTTTTCCCGCGTTGAACCATAATCTCGAATTATAACGTTGAGATAAGGAGGGGACGCTCCGATCTTGAGTGCTAGATTTGCTGCGTGACGTCATATTCGACACGGCTTATGATCTTCCGCGGAAGCGTAGGCGCGGGCGAACAATCCCCTTTAGGACGTCAGATCCCTGAACCTCCAGTAGTGCGCCATTCTACTTCCCTCGCGAGCTTAACTCACGTCCCCCATTTGATCGCCTGCTCTCGGCCTGACCTCGGCGTAGCGCGCAGTTGGGTTTACGAGTTGAGAAAGGATGGGTGAAAGTGTGTGTGTGTATGAGGGCAGGGGCGGAGGGGCGAAGCAGAGATTTCTGTGGAAGGATGGGTCTGAAAGTGGAGGGGGAGGTTAAATCCTCGGAGTGCTAATGAGGGAGGCCGCCCACGCAGTGCCAAACCCCAGCCCCGGGGTTGTTGAGGAACGGCTTAGCACTTCAGGCTAGCGCCGTGCTACGGAACTGTTCCCAGGACGACCGCTACGCGAGTAGTCCGTGTTCGAGCATCGCAACTGTGTTTGTTCGTGCCGGAGGACGAGTGCTTGACAAGTCGGCAACTCTCTGAGAGTCTCGTTCGACAAATGCCAAACCTAGCGGTTGGTTTATGCAGGAAGAATATACGGACCGGTAGTTTTCGGGGAAAAAAAATTTTGCACTACTTCGTTTCAATGTCTTACGTACTATCTGGAACTCTTCTCCATGGTTGATGATTGGCTGTTTTAACTGTCAGCGTTTTGGTGTTCTATCCGTTAATCACATACTTGTGGTTTCCCAATAACCTTGATCTGATTACCACAGTCAATGAAGGCCATGATCTTTAATTTATTTCAAACAATTGCAAATAACTCCAATATTTTTAGCCAAATGCTTTGAAAAAATTGAGACTGTGTGCAGTCATGCGATACACAATTTTGCAAGAGTGTTTTTTTAAATATGTACAGTTTGCTAGGAAAAAAATATTTTGCATCATTTTGGCTTATTTTGACAACCAAATATGTGATAGTTCAGAGGCAAAAATCTAAAAATTCGTTTGATGTATTGCAACAGAAAAATTCAGATACAAACGATGCTATATGTGTTAAAACTGTAGGAATGGATTTTTGATATATCTATTAATTTGCGTTAAAAAAAAATATTTTCGAAACCACTTCAAAACTAAAGAGCGAGGCCTTAAGTGACGCCCTCAACACAATGACACGCTGCCATTAGCAACTAAACAGAGCCACAGCATACTGAGGAATACAGAAGTGAAATAGCAGATAGGGCGGCAAAATCAGTCTCGCACGCCAGAAAAATGGCTTCGTTGGCCAGCGACATGGCGGAAACGCCTACCACCAATCAGCGTAAGGATGCTTACTTTGTAGCCGGCAGCCAGACCAATAGGAAACCTGCCGTAACATGCAGGAACCAAACAGACACGGGGCTTGTATCAACAGCCTTGGGCAGACAGTAGGCGGCGAAATTCGCCCTATCAAATGAACCGCTACGTGTGTGTCACTATTTAGTGTATGGCAGCTGCTGACATGCACGTTAAGACATTGAAACAAAGTGGTGTAAAAATCTTATCACGAAAAATACCGGCTTCTAGATATTGAATGTGGGCAATAGTATATCAGGTTTTAATCAGCAACCTCTGGTAAAAATGTACCGTTTCTGAGATTCGTGTGGAGTCAGAGAAGGAGTGATGGAGAATGAGTGAGAGATTTTGGTCGGCGCTCAACATCGAAGTCATTAGCGCTGGCTGGTGAGAGGTGACATGATGTGAGTATGGAGCAGCACCGGAATGAAAGGGCGGGAAAGACGGGAGATCTCCGAGAAAACCCGCCGACCAGCGGTATCGTCCGGCACAATTCCCACATGCGAAAACCCGGTGACTGACCCCACCGGAAATCGTACCCGGATGCCTTGGTGGCGGTGGAGGGGGGGGGGCGAGTGTTCTGGCCACTCGGCCACTGCAGCCCTTCAGAGAAGGATCTCCTTGCAAGAGTTTGCAACATAAATAATTCAGCACACACACACAACTTATATTTGAACTTGTGTATGAAAGCGATCTTTAGTTGTGGCTTATGCGTATTTTCTCGCGTATCAAAGCGTCTAAAATGAGTATTTTTGTAGTCAGTATTCTGTTTACACACATACATTGGCATACAGGGTGTAAGGAAATTAACAGCCCAAACTCCGGGAGTTGATTCCTCATGAAAAATTAAGCAGAATTTATATGGGACACTTTCAAGACAAGTAAAGATTAAGCGAGTTATTAGCCTGTGAAAATTGATTTTAAAAATAGTTATTTGTTAAAATATGTAAAAACAGTTAGGAATTAAATACGATTATGTGGGTTATGTTATGTGATATTGTGATTTTCAACTTTTAAAACAGACAGCATTTAAACCTCACTCTTTCATTAAAATAATAGGGGTGGTCAACCTCATAGTGCATAAAATTTCTTTGCCGTCAGGAATTGTGAATAACGTATGTCAGGCCTATCTGTTCGAGCAATACATAGTAATGGCGAAGAAAAGGTCATCTTGTTGCAGGCATCTAACATGCACAGTTTACGAGAAAAATGCACACATTTGTTGCTATGACAACAACACAACACCTTGTATGTAGGTGAAAGTTGCTACTTCCGCCAAGGAATTGCCTTGCATGAGCGCCGTGCTGTCAGGAAAATGCAACCTGTGATGCAGTTTTTTTAAAAACATGTCGCTCATTCCACCCAAGTTCTAAGAATTTATACTAGATTCAGTAAATTTGACAACAAATTTAGTGTTGCAGTAATTCTGAAATGATTTTGTTGTTGTTGTTGTTATTATTATTATTATCATTATTATTAGAATTTATTGGTTTGTGGACATACGCCGTTACTCATGTTTTGCTGATCAAACCTGTGTTGAATGACAAAGTACGAAAACGAACAAGAAAAATCAAATATAAAACGCACACATAAATAGAAAAAAAAGCAAACCCAGAAGAATGCAGTTTTTTTTCTTTTTCAAAATTATTGTTATAGGCCTATTAGACAACAAAGAATTCTAGAGATAGAATTCTGTGCTGTCTAATATAACAATTATTTTGAAGAAAAAAAAACTGCCAGAATTCCTCTGGGATTGCTTTTTTTTTTACTTTTGTGTGTGTTTTATATTTGTTTTTTCTTGTTCGTTTTCGTACTTTGTCATTCAACACAGGCTTGAACAGCCAAACATGTGTAATGGCGAATGTCCACAAACCAATAAATTCTAATTTGTAAACTCTCCTTGCAACAAACATTTAAATATCTCATTATCATTATTATTTTTGTTATTATTATTATTTCGTAGTGAAAAATCCACGTGGGTGAATGTTTCTCGGAACACACACGAAGACAGTTGTATTACTCAGACTGTTAGGAAACTCACCCATAATATTTGGGGACGTCAAGCTTTGTAGGAAAATTTGACAGTTATATATTGCAACTAGAGATGATGGTTAGGGCCCGGTAGTTTTCGCGAAAAGTTTTTTGCACCACTTTGTTTCAGTGCCTTACGTGCACACCTGCATCTCTGCTTCGTGGTCAGTGATTGGATGCCGTAATACCCAGCGTGTGGAGGTTAAACCCGCAAATAACAAACGTGATGTGTCACAGTTAACCACGTACTTATTGGCACAGTCAAATGAATATAATAACTCTGCATAAAAACACTCTGCAAACAATCATGAAGTTGAGCTGCAGGTGTGCACGTAAGACACTGAAACAAAGTGGGGCAAAAATCTTTTCGCGAAAACTACCGGGCCCTAGTGATGGTCCATCGCGGGAAAAGTTGACTGTTTGCTGGATTTCAACGCATGTTCAGCTTACCAGAAGATTACTGGTTTTAGCTTGTACTTGTATCTGTTACCCCATTTGACTGAGCCAATAAGAAACCCGATATCGTAATATTTGATGCCTGTTATTGGTCTGCAGACAGCTACGTTGTGTCAGAAGTATATCACCGAATCATATATGCTGCAAGAAACTACAGTGTCTTCAAGGATATGTTAGCACAAATTATTTTCGCGATATACCATCATCTCTAGTAATAGTTCATGCATGTTACTTGTCTGCGGACAGCTATGTTGTACCAGACAACCGTACACTGTAAAAAAAACTTCCTCAAATGTTTAGGAAGTTATTATCCCAGACGCAGTATGGGACAGTTACCATACTTCAGCCTTTTAAATACGCAAACGTTTACAAATGTTACAATACAAGTCTGATAACTTCAGTATACATTTGACTGTTTTATAAAAAAGTTTCGTATTGCTACCATGGATGTATGGGAAACTATTCTACCACACCTACTTTCTTAGCGCTCCTATATGCACGTCTGGTAAATTTACAAACTATTTTTTAGAGGACCGTGTGGACTATGCCGTTGGTCGGTGGGTTTTCTCGGTGATATCCCTTTTCTCCTGTCCTTATCATTCCGGCGCAGCTCCATACTCACCTCTTATCCCTCCTCATCAACGCTAAAAGACTTAGGTGACCAAAAATCTCTCACTTCTCTCCATACAAAAAAAAGTTTAGCGTGAACATTGCTCCTATAAATACAAACAAAATCTCCAACCTTAAGGGGGGGGGGGGTAAACAGATGTATTGTATTTTCAGTGTTTGAGCCATAACATTTATTCTAATTGTATTATCAAAATTTCCTCTTCGACAAAGTATACGATAGATTCTTGGTAAACTTCTAGACATAAATAATAATGCAATCTTTCATTAATTTGCTACGCAGAATCACTGCAAGAGAATTATAGGTTAACTTTCAAGAAATATCTTGCAATGATTTTCCATAACAAATAAATGAAAGATTCCATTATTATTTATGTCAAGTAATTGACCACGAATGTATACTATGATTTGTCGAAGAGAACATTTTGATAATACAATTAGAATAAGTGTTACGGCTCAAAAACTGAAAATTCCTCAAACAACTCAAAGCTGTGTTTAATCATTGCTAAGCATCACTTTCCTTGGGACACACCCACGCTTCACCACTGACATATACGTACGTACCTGCAAACAACAGCAATTCCACATTAGTATCAACGAGGGGGTGGTATGGTCATACCACTCCTCCCAACTCTATGATCCTGGTTAGATCCCCGGTGTCTTTCTCGCGTTTCGGAAACGTGGCGAACCTTGCTTTTGGCTGAAAAGTTTTTTTCTTGGGCTACTTTCGTATCCCTCGCTCTTGTACTCCGTTGTTTCTCCATACTCGCATCGTATCACTATTATACGTTCGGTACATAATTTCAGTACGCTAAATATTTTTTTTATTTCGTTTATTTTTTAAAACATTTAATAAACACAATACTTAACTACAGTGGATGTGTCTTGATATTTAATAATAAACAAAAACATGTATATAATGACTAAAATAATACTCAACACAAAATTGACTTTAAAAAATTACGTAATAAAATAATAATTGCAGAATATAAAGTAAAATCTACCAGTTTCTCCCTTAGGATGAAACTATAGACAAGAATTGACATAACAAAATTACAAAAACCAATAGTCAATACAAGAATGAATATAAATATGAATATTTTTAAGTGAAATTTAAAATCTTAGCTCCTATTTAATAAAATTTAATTTAGCTCCATAAGTAATACATTTAGTAATTTTCTATTACAATTATTATATATAAAACATCCAACAAACACAGTACATAACTTCAATGGACTTGTTTTATTTTAAATTACAATGCAAAACTATATAAAAACATTGAACATTATACAATGACTGGAATGATACTCAACACAAGATCGATGTAACAAAATTGCATACTAAAGCAGTCATTAGAAGGATGTATAATGTATCCGTATAAATGGTTAACGATAAAGTGAAAAGTTTTGAAGTAAATTTTGTTGAGAGGAATAACATATAGAAAATGTTAATTGCTGTGATCCCATGCCTTGGACATTTGAGTATGATACAATCTTAATACACTTAGATAGTAAGTTGCTTTGTTAATTTAAAAATGGTCAATAAACTTATCTGAAAGGGTAGAAGTGACCTGGGCTTCAAAAGTGCTCACTGTATTCCGTACCACCTAGAAGACTTATAAATTTTTGTCACTTGCTGGAAATATAATGCTTCTAAATTACCATGTTCCATATAGCCAGGAGAGTGCACCGTCACATATTCGCACTCGATAGTAACTTCAGAGTTTGCTGTCCCAAATGTTCAGCGTGTGTAGAGAGTGAGTGTTAGCAGCGTATGTAGATGCATGCGTTTAGACACAGAGCAAGTAAAATAGAGATACGACATCGCTACACAGGGAGTAGAGATCTTATTTGGTGTAAGCCGCGCTGTATATCATTAAAAGTTAATATCGTCACCTTAATTGCAAAATCCCGTAACTTTTTGCTTTGTCAGTTTTATCATTTTAAACAATCATAACTGTAAAATGTTTACAAAATCGTGGTTACAAAGTAAATAAATATCTGGATTTATTTTATTATATTATGTGTCATAATAATGTCTGCGTACACTGTGCAATAATTTAAATAATTTCTTTCTCCTCTCTTTTAAATTGGTACGGAATTTAGTTTCAAGGTGTCAGAATATACATTTATGCATAGTTAGCCTAAATATCTAGTTCCTAATGTAATATCTAAAACACATTTAGAGAACGGACAGTAACTCGAAATGCAGTATTTATTGTCAGCTACCTTTCGTTGAAAATGTGTGATTATATTAACAAGCAATCTATTGCAGAATATTTTTTGCAGTGCTTTCGATCTGGTCTTGTCATGACTACCGTTATCCCAAACAATCGCACGATTGCGAGTGTTGACAAATTCATAATAGAAAGTGCAGACGAGATTATGCTAACTAGTGCGAGGGTGGTGTTTATGCGCATGGTTAGATATATGCAAATTTTGCGTTATTTCTTGATTGCAAGCTGTATTCGCTCGCTCAGCCGTTTTTAATTAGCATACAATTTTGTGGCTCACCGCGAGGAATATTTCGGTCAGTCATTAAAACTTCCGTTGCACAGTGACTAATTGCTATAGATTATGATGGTATATTGCTAGGGACAGGAAAATTTCGCGAATTCAAAGACCCCTATGTTGGAATCTAATATCCTATGCATACTCAAGCCCCGACCAATCATCCACTATTGTTACTCAGTGGAACAGCAGACAATGAATGGGTAAACGGGACTTCAGTATGTATAGAACAATGGAATCTAGCATGCGGGTAATTGAGTCCGCGAAATGTTCCTGTCCCTATATATTGCGAAAATGTTTTGTGCCAATATACCCTTCAAAACACTGTAGTTTCTTGCGACATATATAATTCAGTGATATACTTTTGACACATCGTAGCTTTCTGCAGACCAATAATAGGCATATTTCAATAGCGGGATTCTTATTGGCTTAGTCGAATTGGGTAACAGTTTCACGCAAAAGCTAATGCCAGTAATCTTATGGTAAGCTGAACGTGTGTTGAAATCTAGCAAGTGGTCAAGTCCAAATGCATATCAGACTGGGTTCAAAGCTTTACGGGTCAAATAAGTCTATCTTATAAATTTGTAAATAATAACGCAAATATTGAAATTCTCTTGCGATGGTCTGTTTACCCCTGTGAATATGTCGACCGTATTACTTACTACCTCGCCAGACGTGGCTCACAGCGGTGTTGTCAAGTCTAAGCTCGACGTTGTCGCCGCAGAATTAGAGCCGCATGACGTGGCGCGTCGCGTTGCTGCTTGTCCTTTTGGCAATCATCGTCGCTGCGGTCGCGACATGGAGGCCCCGAAGAGAGCGGTAGAGGGTGGACGGAGGAATGGGTGGAGAAGGGTCGCCCAGAGGGTGGCCGGAAACGACGGGGGACTGCTATTATGTGATCACGGATTCATTTCCAGAGCCAAGTCAATTTCCCAGGATTTCCTGGGCGCGACTGCTTCCGCACGCCATTAGGAATATATTCATACCTCCCACCAACGATCCCAGCGCCACCGTATCACTTTACTCCCAACCCCTGCCCCCTCCGTCCACCCACTCTTCGTCGCGCAGGGCTGGCGCCCTAATGAGAGCGCTCATCTCCAGTGGTGGGGTTTGCCTGATGCATGTTGGTGCAGATTGGCGAGGGGGTGAGGAGTCAGTCCAGCGACGACCTCGACGAGCAATGAGCACAATTACACCCCCCTCAACCCCTTCCAAGCCTCACCCCTTTTTATTCCGGGCTGCAGCGTGCGGACGCATTGGACGACTCGCCGCCATTAAGTCGGGTTTTATTTTTCCGACTGGGTTCAGTCCACACAGACACAGACAACTGAATTTATGTATACTTCTTTGAAAAGTTTGAGGCTTATTCACCATATACGTATAAGGATGCAAATGTTGGAAGAAAAATAATTTTACTCCTGTAATGGAAAAACGTTGTTTTGTTACAAAAAAACTAAATAACTAACGAGAAACCTATACCCACGATCTGTTGAGGCTTCAACGGGTTACGGAACGGAAACACCTGCTTGGAAGAGAAACCCGAAAGGTTTCGTACTTATTACACGTCGCGTATGATAACTAGACATAAAAATGAGTAGTCCACTTCCAAAACTCTCCTTGTCCATCACCAAGGAAAAATGATTTCTGAACAGTTTCGTGTAGCTTTTAAATGTGCACTCAAGTTGACGTGATGATATTTTCCAAAACTCGTCTTATTCAATAATAGAGACACTTTGAAAAACTGCTTTTGCCATGTCACAAAAGGGCTCGCAAATCAGTTTTTCGCGAATTGCTCAGTTTTAGTGAAAGTGGACAATTGGAGTTTTGGAACTGGACTACTCAAATAGTTGTTTGAAGATGAAGGGTTTTTTACTCACAACTTATCTATTTTAATTCCATAACTTATATGCCCTATTAAATCTTAAGCTATGTTGGAGATGAAAGGTAAGATAAGTAACAAAGCCAAAATAGGTACTTTCCAATTAATAATTTTAATATCTCGACACAAGAATAAATAAAACAAATGCCATGAAACCAAGTTTCCTTAAGTACTCCCTAGTTCAGATGCAATTATGTAATAAGCAGTTGCTCTTATTCACGGGCCTAACCTGTGCAGTGCACTTCGGGCACATTTCAGGGTGGAATGGGACGTCGTTATTAAACACACGCCTGAAGACGGGAACAGATTCAGTTTTCTAAGGGTTGCATCTGTTGTCGAAGAAAGCCTGATCCCTTGTCGGTGGGGTTTCCTGCAATTCGGCAACTCTCGCACGCGAAGCTGTACTCCCATAAAATCGTCAAGTTTACCAGAAATGTACTCTAGCGCGTACTGCATATAGACGGCAGCCTACATGGACGTATTTTGCGTAGAAGAGCAGAATCACTAAGGGCGAACCTGAAGCGCACTTCACGCCTCAGTATAGCCTCTAGACTCATGGTCACGAAATAAGCATGTAGTCTTCTTGCAGATAGCTAACCTCCATGAAACATTCAATGGTGACCTTACATTTTCGCGATTAATATTAAAGTTTAAATTTTATTGCACATGGCTATACGTTTTTGAAATATTCTACACCCTAAATAACTGTAAAAGCATCCGGCTTTTAAACTTTTATTTTTTAAAACAATATTCCTTCACCGCGCACTAAACAGAATTACTTTTTTTTTTCTTTTTGTGTTGGCGAAAATTCGTGCTTTGCATTCGATCGTGAAAATAAGTGTTTAGTTGCTACAGCATACATACTAAATTTAAAAAATAATAGTTGTGGAATAGTAGTTGAATCACAGCTGTACCACCAATTCTGTACACACTGCCCGGAAAGACGGTGCCTGAAATGTGATTTTCTGTTTTAGTACAGTGTTGTTTGTATTCCGTTTTTACTTGTACGTTTAGTGTCTAAATCACGTCTGGCAATCTTACCAGTGTATGAGCAGGGGGGATAATAACCTACAAAGTGAAACTATGTTACGTACGATTCTAAACTATGAATACGCTGCTCAACCTTGAATTGTACGGATCAGTAAGGGTTTTACCTACCAAGCTTACAAATAGTTATGAATAGGGAACTAACACTAGTTCATACACATATACAGTTACGATTTTTTCCCCTCTTGAACGCCTTCAAGCAAACTGATTATATGCGTACATTGGTTAGGCAAGTTCGTAAAGGCTTCTCCTGTACTTATTAGGTAAAATTAACTGTGAAAAAATAAACACTCGCTAATAAAGTGTTATCGCTACTTAAAAATAAGTACTAAAGTCGGCCCTGAGTGGCCCATTTCTGGTACTGAAATAAAAAATTGTTTAAATTATCGCGCAGTCGTAAATGGCTTTATTTTTGCAGTTGGCAAACACCAACGGAGCGAGACAACGTTCCGACTGGATTGGGCTCGTCAGCTGCTAAAGACCCGGAAATTAGGTCAGTACGTTCGTAAGTGTTGGTATGCTAGCTAGCTATCCTGCTTTATCGGGCAGTGGGTTAAAGATGTTCAAGTGGGAAAAAAATAATAATTTTATATTTTCATAAAAATAGCGTTGGTTTTGTAGACGTTAACTTGGGAGTACAATATCTTATTACTAGAGCCACGATTTTATGGCGAAAAGATTTTTGCAACTTTTGGTTTCGATGCGTCATGTGCACACCTGCAGCTCTGCTACATCGCCTGTGATTGGATGATTTTACTCTCACTGGCCTTGGCAAATTATAGACGTACAGACTCACAATAATCTTATTCTGATTGGTGCAGTCAAATGAGAAACGTGACTGAACATAGACACGCTGCCAATAACCTTGACACAGAACTGCCGATGTGCACGTGAGTCACTGAAACAAAGTGGGGCAAAAATCTTTTCGCGACAAAATCGTGGCCCTACTTATTACAAAAAAATTAGCTCGGCTATTTTTCCCATATTGGCATTTCAAAGTCAAAATTTGAATGTTTTTAGTTCATACACCCCTAAAAAACTAATTAACATAATGATACGAAATAATTCTCAGCGTAAGTACGTGTCACTGGCTAGGGCATTAAGTATGTAAAAACCCATCCCCACAATGCTTTGTATTTTGTAGAAAATTTCTGAAATTTGAATGTTTTGCAACTTTTAGGATATATTTTTATAGTATAAAAATATTTTGTATTGGTTTTTTATATACGTAAAGCCCTAGCCCGTGGTTAGTACTTTCACTGTGATTTTTTAATTTCATTATGTTGATTGGTTTTCGAGAGGTATATGAACTAAAAGCATGCAAATTTAGTATGATCTTTGAAAGAACTGTGCAATGGGAGTGCATAACTGGATTTATTTGCTTGGACATACTCCATTGCAAAATAAATGACTGTCAAAAGAAAACTAAAAATAAAAATAAGACAAGAAAACATAAATAAGCAGAGTATGCTTTAGTCATCAGGATACATACACAACATTAAATTCCAAAACTGGAATCTTTTTTTATATTTTTGTTATTTCTTTTATTTTCTGTTTGTTCCTTGTTTTATCTGACCAGATTCCAGTTTTGGAATTTCATGTTGTGTATGTATCCTGATGACTAAAGCCTACTCTGCTTATTTATGTTTGCTTGTCTTATTTTTATTTTCCTTTTGGCAGTCATTTATTTCGCAATGGAGTATGTCCAAGCAAATAAATCCAGTCAAGCAAATTTAGACTTTGAAATGCCAATATGGGAAAAATTGCTGAGCTAAAACAATTTTGTAAGAGGAAAATATACTCCCAAGTAACACCTACAAAATTAAACCTGTTTCATACAAATATAAAATAATGATTTTTACCCACTTGAACACCCTTAAAAGGGCTTGGTACATAATTCATCTCTAAAAGCATTAATCTATAAATAACTGTTGGTTTCTTGAAGCCAATTTGCGAAAATTAAACAATATAAATCTTATACAAAAGTTTTAGCCAACGTTTTAAACAAAATTGTTTCCAGTGTTACCAACTTCTGAGGCACAATCTCTTGACGCCGGAACCTCGACAACAAAATGAATTTGTAGTAAGTTATCACGTTGTAAAAATAAATTAAATGTGCAGTCTTCACTCCTACCAACTCAGTGCCAGTGAAGTCTTCGTTATTAATTAAAAATTATTCAATCGTACATGCGTTAACAACGAGCAAATTTCGAGAGTTAGCTTGTAAGTAACCGGAATCATTAAAATTAATCAGTTTTTTAAGTCAGTGAAAATATCAAAACTTATAATTTATTCTGCCTGGCGGGCGGCGGCAAACGAAAACAACTGTACAATTACATCATACGCGTAATAGCCAATAAAAACGTGTTTTCAATGTTGACGGCGGCGTTTGAAAATATGGCATTTCCAAAGCTTAATAACTTGAAAATTATAATGCACCCGTAATTATTACTTTACGTGGTTGCAATTGGTGGAAAAATAATTCGGAAGAATCGTGTAAATGTTTTAATTGTTTTTCTAGGTACTACCATTGTGTATATATATATGTATATATAATTCAATGGTACTACCCCCATTTCGCAGTATAATCTGACAGCAGACCAGACTACAAGTTACTGTGTGTGCTCATGACTCCTGCGTTTGGCTGGTAGTGTGTGTGTGGCGCGCCTGAGGGACTTCAAGCATTCATATAACGTCTGCTCTGTAATGCCCACTATTCTTAGGGCCATGAACTTAACGCGAAAACAATTTAACCCCAGTTTGTTTCAGTGCCTCACGTGCACATCTACAACTCTGCCACCCGTAGAGGTAGGAGTATACAAGATATGGCATGTTAGGACTTCCTTGAAGTCAACGTATATGTGCCAGTTTTGCGCGAACAATCCGTTATAGCAGCCCAACACACAGCATCGAGTAGATCGAGTAAAGTTTTCGTACGCGCGTCGTATGGTATTGATACTGTAGAATGAACGGATTTGAATGAAAACGGTTACGTGCGTTGAATTCGGGTGTATAGAGCGGTCAGGTAGGTGAAATACATCTGCTACTGTTACACTGTATGAGTAAAAAGGTCATGTTTTAAGTTTGCATAGTGTAAATTATGTGGTTAAACAATTGTTTATGTAAATAAACCTAGAGAACTATACTGAAAATACGTCCACATATGTTGTTTATTTACGCATATGTACGTCACTGATGTTGTGCAACTGCTTGCTAATGGCAATGAAACAAACAAATTTAGACATAAATTATTAAATAAATAGCAGAAACTAGCATAAATGTATTAAGTTAGTTCAACAATGGTCTCCATGCACAAACAGATGGCGATGTCGGTACTCACCGAGATGTTTTTCAAAACGCAATCATGTTGTTGAGTTTAAATATTATTCCAAAATTTTGTTCTCCAATCAACGTAGACTGAGATAAACACGGCACATCTGCTATTCGCTAAATAATTTTTTCTCTATTGCTCTTCAAACTTGGAATAAAATACATTGTCTCTTATGGTGGAAACGTGTAAAATCGTTCAAGCAACAAGGACACAAATACACTGACTTCAAGTGTTTGCCTAGGCAGTACACAGCATGGCCACCCCCTGCTGCTTCATAGTTATTGAGAGCGTGTCTGTGTGAAGTGATGTGTCTCATTTGAGTGTTCCAATCACAATACGGTTACTGCAACACCACACGTCTGTGATTTGCAGGTAGAAACACAAGTCACGTGAGAGTGAAAACGTCCTATCACTGACTATGACGCAGAAACGCAGATGTGCAGGTAAGGCACAGGAAAAACCTGGGCCAAAATTCATTTCTTGAAAATTTCACGGCTCTTGACTGTATTTAGAGATAGTGGTTTATCGCGGGAGAACTTGACTGCTCGGTTTCAACATACGTTAAGCTTATGAAAATATTACTGGCTTTCGTTTGTAGGTAGAGCTCTAACCCTATTTGGTTTAAACCAATAAGAATGTCGCTATTGTAGGATTAGATGCCTGTTATTGGTCTTCAGACAGCTACGTTGTGTCAGACGTATGGCATTGCAAGAAACTAAAGTGTTTTCAAGGGTATGTTGGCAGAAAAGATTTTCGCGATATAGCATCATATCTAACTATCCTGTATTGCGGTCACACAAAATGAAGGCTCGTAACCAATAACGTTACGGAGCGTGTCCGGCTTAGCATAGGCTAGTGAATTCTAGCCTGTCGACAAATTATAACGCAAAATTTAAACGTGTTTACCAATTTTATATTGTCAGATACACTGGTAAATTGCGAAAATAATTACAACCAACGTAGTCTTATATAAGACCTAGTACATTTATCCTACTATTATGGGTTCATGCACACTGAGAGAAAAGTATTGTTGTAGGTACCATGCATAAAATAGGCACAACTGTTCAGTTTATTTGAGAGTACTATCTGGATGGTTCCTATAACAACCTGTTCAGTAGATGCAACAATATGTTCTGTAAAAGAAATTTCGGTCGTGTTCGATTTGGCCCTCTAAGGGCCCTTACCACTCTCCAAGCCCTTGAAAAGTGCATCGCGGAAGTGACGTCACACATGCCGCTGTTCGAATTCACAGCAAGGGCTCATATGCACCCTAGAATGTCCCCTTCAGCCAAGAACACGAGCAACTTACCCTTCACAAAATGCAACTTACTTCATGAAGGGAAAAAGGGCTTAGAGCTCAAGGGCAAGTGATCAAGGACGCGTTGCACTGAATTCGAACACGGCCGTGCTCTTTCCTCCTTTTACAGAACAGATTGTTATTAGGATCAATCAAGATAGTAACGGCAACCTAACTGAACTGTTGCCCCTATTTCAACAGTAGCATTGTACCTACAACAATACTATTCTTTCAGTGTAGTGTACTCCATTTCGTATAAGTTTGGATAAATTTGACAGCAACTTATGGGCAATAAATTGTAATATTTTGTGATTCGTGGCACAACACAAGACAAACTTTGCAGTACAAATACTGAAATGGCCATCTCAGGTTCATTTTAGAGCTGAAAATGTCTTGCATTGGGCAACAAATCACAAAATATTAAATATTATTGCCCATAAGTTGCTGTCAGATTTATGAAACAAAGTATAAGTGACACGTGCGAAGAACTTTAGGACTAATCGCACACTTTCTGTGTAAAAATTGTACTGGACCTGTTGGTGATTCCACTCAAGTATATGTGAATTTTTTTCAACCTTGTGCGGGAAACTTAGTTTCCGAACATGTTGTTTATTCCCTACAAAAACCGCTCGGAAATTTCACTCGCGCGTTATGTAAATTTGCCCTAGTAGACCTGCGCCAATGTGTAATGAAAAATAACATTCCCAGTTACGTAATTTTTCTTTACATATGTGTAATAATTTTCCCTTATATTTTGGATAAATAGCTGCCATTGCATGCAGAGAAAATACATAATTTTTTTTTTCAGTGCACAGTGCTTGAAATATCGGTTGTACGCCTTCCATTTATACGCAGCACGTTGTAATCTAGCGAGCAGTCTACTTTTCCCGCAATTTTCCCAGTGATCTTATGTACTTTGCTTTCATGTGGTCTATCTCCCTAACAACCATTTCAGTGAATTAAATGTAAGGTGTTGGGCAAATAAAAGCCAAGAATGTGTTTTGCGTAAGTAATCATTTGAATTTTATTTATTATATTTATTATTATATAACTATAGTTAGAGATACTGGAAAATCGCGAAAATATTTAACATAGTCTTAGTATCTCAATCGTGTCACGTGTGAACAGTTTTCTGGCAAATCACACACGTTCTGTGTTAAAACTGTACAGTTGTAATTGGGTCTGTTGAAAAGGGACACGGTGCTTCATATAAACAATAGCCAATATAAGTGCAAAACCTTCAGTGTTATACATAGCATGTTGGAGTCTAGCAAACAATCAACTTTTCCCGCGATTTACCAGTGTCTATAACTATAGTGTAGTATCTTAAGCGTAGTCAACTGAAAAAACTAGAACAAATATTTATATAGACAAACATACAAGATAAGTATTTATGCTGTGTTTACGGTTTACGGTAATGCGTTAGTAGAGTTAATTTGTTTCCTTTAGATGGAAACAGGTTTTTTTTAATAACTACGCGTACGTTGTGAACCCAGGTTATTTATAAGATAATTCAGAACGACTAACGAGTGTATTTAACTTAATACGCTATCGTTCACGTTGAGATAGTGAAGAGAAGAAGTGCTAGTCATGATTTTTCTGTATACAAAAAGATTAAAGGAGTTTTTTTTCCACTCGTTACACAGGCATCTGCCCAATAACTGGAAATTCTTTGAGTCGTGTAATGCAATATTATCCGAAGTTGGTTTAAGACACTCTTCCAGCGTGAAACAAAGGGAAGAAAAATTGTGAGGGATTATTTTAAATGATGGTCATTTAAAAAGAGCCAGAACTTTTCTTCCTCGGAGTTTCCACCCCGCAAAGCCGTGATATTTTATCTAAGAAAAGTTCACGAGCTCTGGGGAAAGAAAGGAAGAAGACGGAATAAGAAGAGGTGCTTAATACCAATAAGATGGTTACTTAGGATAAATCGGAGTTAAAGATATTTGCTGTGGAGCCGGAGATGAATTGAGCTCGTGAGAATAACCCGAAAATCGGACAATTTTGTTTTGGGGGAGGGAGGATAGAAGCAGAACAGAAACTTTTTAGTATTAATGAAGTCCCAGGTATGGCAGGCAATGCGAAGACAAATAAATAAAATTTATGCACTCCGGACGTTTACCTTATGAAGCGCAGAGCGACTCTTACGGCAACTGTTTCCTATTACTGTTCCAAATAAGTATAGTTCTCAAAATAAGTGTTGCGGGTTTGCTGTTGCTGTTTATACCTCTGTCCTCACCTAAGTTTTGGTGAAAATATTTTTGCATCACTTTGTTTCAATTCCTTATGTGCACATCAGCAGCTCGATTTAAGTTTTGGGTCTGTGGATTTGTGCAGGGTAGTTTGACTGTGCCAATCAGAACAAGGTTAACTGTGATTCGCAGAGTTAAAACATCCAATCACTGACCGTGAAAGCAGTGCTGTAGGTTTGCTCGTAAGGCAATGTTTATTTCTGATACGTTGATTATACAGGGTGTCCCATAAGTTCGGTCTGATATGGCAAATAGAAATGTGTAAAATATGGAATGTTTTAATAGTGTTGTAGTATGTTGGCATAAGACGACAGCAGTGTGTTCACTTCCATGTGTCGTTAAAACAGAAAATGTTCAAATTGATGGTCGCAATGTACTTTGCACATGCGTATGCGATGGTTCAAATTGCTTTGTACACGATGTAACATGCTCGGCGGGATGGAGCGGCGTGTAGTAGTGATGTTGTTGTTCACAATAACATATACTACAACACTATTAAAACATTCCATATTTCACCAATTTCTATTTGCCCTATGAGACCTGACTTATGGGACATCCTGTATAAGAATGCCGAGTACTAAGGACCTGAAAAATGCAAGTTTTATTTTGGACACAAGCTGGAATTCAAAGTAATATAAGTTCGCATCACTTTCTCAATTTGTCTCTTGATTTATTTGACTCCTCTTGGATAACGTTCAGCCAATAATAAAGAAGCTAGTTAATGGAAGCCAAATAGTTCTGTTTCACAGTGTCAGCGAGCATCTAATGAATAGGAACCCTTATTTTCCGTGAAAATAACTTTGCCTCAGTTTGTTTCAGTGTCTTACGTGCACATCTGCAATTGTGCTTCATTGTAATTGGCAGCTTGTCTATGTGAAGAGCAGTATCTCATTTTACTGAGCCAATTACAATAACTAACGTTCCTGCAACACCACGCGTCTGTGATTTGCCGGTATAATCCCTAGTTTCGTGAGAGTTAAAATATCCAACCACTGATCACGAAGCAGAACTGCAGATGTATATAAGTCACCGAAACAAAGTGGGGCAAAATTATTGTCGCGAAAAACTGGGGGCAGTAGGGCCTACTAATGAACAGCTGTTGTTATCGTGAGCGCACAGCTATTATTGGAGGCTAGCCTACAAGTCAGTTTACCCGCAAATGTTGCCATTATCTACCGATTACACTGTTGCAATATTGCCTGGCAAGCCGGACAGCAAGACGTCCGAGCGGCAATCAGGTCAGCGTTGGGAAACCACGGAAGACAGCAACTCACCTCTCCCCCCCCCCCCCCCCCCCCCCCGTCGTGGTTGCACAATATCGAGGACAAGCACACCGATATATGGCGTTGTTACCAAGCAAAGGGAGTCTGTCTGTCGTCTGTCGTCGAGCGGTCGTCCACCAGCACTCATCAGATCAACAGCAGTGCAGTTCTCCGCCGGGGACTCGGGCTCGAGCTCCGGCGGGTGCGTGCACGTTCGTCGATGTCGTCTCCTCATCAATCCAGCTTCGGTAAGGTCATCAGATCTAATTATGTGGGAACAACTCTCAACTTAATATAATAACTTAATAGTTAGTAATGTTGCGCTCCCCTCCTAAATAAATAGAACACATTGTAACCTATTTTGTATTCAGAGTACCTGCCATTGTAGTATAGTAAATGTCCGTTTAACCATAACTGTCTTAAGGTCATTTAACCCTAAATAACATCTAAATAAACCCACAGTGTAGCTACCATCTGAGTGAAACCCCCAACCTAATAATAACTTATGAACCCCCAATATAATAACGACTTACAAAATAAAACCATTTTGTAACACTGGTGGAGGCGCCTTTCGCTCCTCACCTCTCACAGCCAAGCCACCATCCCCCCAAATTAATCAACTTAAAATTTAGTCAAATTATTAATTTAATTAATTTCCCCACCCACCCACCTTAATGATAGAATGTTTAAATTAATTCCGTAATAAGCAAAATTTAAATCAACCTCCATCCCCCAATTAATTTATTAACTTTGATTAATTGAATTAATTTCCCCACCCACCCAACCAGAATAAAACCTAGTTATGATATTAACATTTCTGTTCAAGCCAATTAAATTATTATCATAATCAAATATTCTATTTTAGTTGTTATTAACACATAATTTCAATAGTTCAATCAGTAAATAAATTTTGAGATTTAATCATACAGTTAATATAGCTATTTAAAACAATTAAGTACATTTATTGCAAACTTTCTTTTTGTAACATTTTAATGCAGTTTTATCTTAATTATTCCTCTGTGTGTGCCGTAATTACGTAATTTCATTAGAATAGTTAATAACCACATTCAGCATTTAATATAAAATTTAAAACATATATTAATGTTAAAACACAGTTAATATTTCAGTAGTAATTATTTGGTCGCTGAAGCGAGCCTGTATTTTCTTAATGTAATGCCGTTGTATTTTACACAGTCATTTAAATGATTTTCAGTAGTACATGATATTACAATTTCGCTGCCATATGGAAGGCAGAGTTCTCGCTTTTAGCTTCTTACAGTTCGCGCGCACGCACGCACGGTGCGGCGGCCCAGTTACAAGGAATTCGCAACTAAGCGTACAGTGCTACCAACTTCTTTTGTCGAGCGATGAAGCGAGGCAGGTTGACAAACTTAACGTTACGTGACCGTCCCATATGTTAGAAGATGTTCAGTTATTCTTTCCATTTTACATCATTTCATTACCCTTTCACTATCATTTCCACTTAAGATATATGAGGCAACACAAGTACTAAGAATGAGAGTCGTTATGTTCATTCAGAACTGTGGTCCAGGACTTAGCCAATCTTGAGGTAGCGGACGTAAAACATCTGTTACAGCTACTGTTTGGCAACACCAAGTTAATAGTTTGCCGAACATTACATGTAGCACCTTAAGGTCAGCCTTTAAACCACGACGAATCAATTTGCAGCAACCGCACCAGCAATGATTAATATGACGGGTGTTAGAACTGTGAGGTAGGAACCTTAACAGTAGAGTGTGTTCTCACCATTAGGAGATCCCTTCTTCTGTTTTCCTTATTTTTCTTCGATTTCCGCGTCCGGCGTGCGAATTTGGTCTCTGCTGGTAGAGGGACCGCCCTTTTGCTCTACTGGCCGAGCTGGCAGTAGGAGCAGTTTTAGTGCCGAAACAATAGACCTCTTTCGATTGACAACCAACTGCTCACCAATGCTTTCACTATGGGGATAGCAGTTGGCTGTCATTCGAAAGCCGTTTATAGATACGGCCCTTAGACTTTCAGCTGTGGGTCCATGATTGCGACACAGTTGATCTTTGGGCAGTTGTACCTGAGTACGACTAGACTTCGATCCCCTATGGTGAGCTAGAGAGCCGATTTTTCGCTTGTGTTCGTCCTGTAATTTCTCTTGAATACGTACTTTTCTTTATGTAACTTCTCTTACTACTTTTTACTCAGCATTTCAGATATGGGATAAAGTATCCAGTTTAATATCCTACTCTTTAAATATCACAGTATACTTATTACATAATATTTCATAGATTATAATAATAAATAATTCAATTTTAATAATAATACACAGTCCAGCACACATTAGTTTAATATAACATTTTAAATAGTACAAGCAGTATTGATATCCACATACAGTAAAATAACAATAATAAAAGGCACGTACAGTTATAAGTTTCCCCTTCCCGATACCATAAATGATAACTCGTACACTTGGAATGAGATTCGTTATGTTAAACTCTAACTTTCTTCAGTTGGTTTGACATAACGGGATATAGATTTTCTGGGTTAAGTCACTCATTTCAGAGGGAATTTTTCTTCCTTTCTCTTTTCTATCGTCGGCGAATTGCGCGTAGTGACGTGCGATTTTGGTCTCTGGGAGGAGTGGTGCCCTGCCCTAGAGAGACCACCTTTGTGCCCTATTGGTGCTGTGGCTAATCAGGCCATAGGGTACGTCCATGGATGTGTTGGGAGCCCTTGTCAATGTGGGGGCAGGCAAGCGACACATTGTCTATGTCCAGGTACCTGAGTACTCTGGTCGCCCTTCTGAAATGAGTCATGAGTGCAGTTTTTTGTGTCTTTCGTTTTTCTGTTAATTACTATATATTACTTATCTCAAGTACTCTTTATGTATATTATCTTTTATCGGTATTTTCCCCTGTCTGCTTAGGGCTATATATTTGTATAATAGTTATGCTACAACCAGTATACTTATTACAGTGATACATTTGTTCAGTTACAATTTAATAATAAAATAATAAATATTCCGGTATACGCACACACAGTAGGTAATCTTCACAGTGATCTATAGGTACAGTTAAAATAATTTAATAATAAAATAATGAATATTCTGGTATACACACACAGTAGGTAACATTGATATACTTATCACATAAGTCATAGGTACAGTAAAAATTATTTAATAATAATAATAATAATTTAATAAATGTTCCAGTATGCACACACAGTAGGTAATATTAATTAATTTTAACAGTAATTTATTGATTAAATAATTTCTTTGTATAATATTTAACAAGTTAATATAGTGACGGCATCGCAGAGTAATTAGAATAATTTTATATTTTCACTGAGCAATATTTTAATAGAGGCAGACCAATTTCGGTACTTGATTCAAAATTTTACAAGTAAATAACATATTTAAATATGGAGGGAGAGCTAATCCACAGAACATTAATAACATTGTTATAAGAAATTAGAAGGACAGCCAAAGTAAAGGAAATGGTTATTTGTGAAACATAATAAATACATTTATTTAGAGCTATCTCTAAGACAACATGTTTAAGTTACAGTATCCAAGGACAGCAATTGCAGACAGCAACCACGCCGAGAATCAAGCCGAAGTCCACAGAAGGCAACGTCACCGTCAATAACACCGATACCAACACTACCATCACTAACTACAGGCGCCAACCAGTCCTCATACAAGGTCCTTACTGTACATTTCAATTCTCTCCATTGTCAAGGTAAAGTCGACGCAAAATTTTCACTACTAACACACACATATACTAACACACAAGGTCGACCTATACAGATTCAAACACACAGTCACAATTTACACCACACATTCACGCCTCAATCTACAGACACATATTCGAATTTTATTTTATAACAAATACAGCTGTTTCTTAAAGTGAAAATAAAAAGAAAGCTATAGCTATTAATTCAAAATAAAATTAAAAATTAAATTTAAAAAAATTATTTATTGTATTGCTGTCTACAAAAAGAAACGTACCTATATCTATATAGTAAGGTAATAACCACTAGGTTAATCTGTTCACATTACAGTGCACTTGTAAGGAAAAAAAAAAATTAAATTTCATAAAAGTATTAAGGAGCCTACAAAAATTATTGCTGTCCAAAAATACAAAATACATATCCGTATAGTAAGATAATTATCACTAGTATAATTGTTCTCAACACAGTTCACTAGTAAGAAACAAAGAACGTCAATAGCTTCTGCAAATATAATAAAAGAATTTTTATGTATGTATACCTAAAATACAAGTAACAATAAAATCAAAGTAATTGATAATTAAAGTTTTGTGAATATAATAACACAGTAGAAAAATCTGACTTGTAATAATAAAGACGAACATTACAGCCACAATTTCAGTTATGTATAAGGATTTAATTACTATAAAAAGATCATAGAAGTGTCACTTTGAATTTAATGTGCAAAAGGAAATATATTTATGTACACTTTACAGAAAAAAAATCCTATTATAGAGAAAACTTAATTGTAATTATTAGTTCTTAGGTATACGTAGTTGAATTCAAATAGCGTAAGTTTTCCTGTATTCCGATCCCAACAGAGTTGAAATTTAGGGGTTAGTATGCAGCTGCAAATATTATATTTATTTATTCAGATTTTGTTTCACAATATCATAATCATCAAATGTACTTCTAAATTTCAACTTCCCTTCTTTTTCTTTGTCCAAATCCTACGCCATGGCCGTCCAAATTTAAGTTAAATAAAAAAACCCATAAGACTGAAACTATACACAGAAAATCAAATGTTATTAGATAGTAGTTAATAGTATGTAACAGTATGCAATCTTGTAATTTCTGTTGTTAATACATTGTATTCTCTTTCAGCAAACTTTTGTAAACATAATACTCCATTTGTAAGAGGGGAGCGATATAGTTTTCAATTATTATTTTCCAATTAATAATGTTAAATCTAATACTTTGCCTTTTTATAACTTATATATAATATGAGACTATAGCTTCTAATGGATAGTTTTCAAATTAGTAGCCACATATAGACAAAACAATTTAGTACAGCTGGCGCGATTCGCGATACCACACCCGTTGTGTCTGCCGCGGTCGTGTGGAAGAATTATGCACGCCTTGCACAAGTTCAAGGACACACCGGCCAACCTTCAGAGTACAGCTGATGCTTGTACACAGACTGTCAACGTCAAGTAGGCAGTTCCTTCACCTTAGTTATCCGTCTTTCTCTAGTTAGTCAGTCTAAGTAATTCCTATCCACATGGAAGAGTTTAACCACCTTCTCCATATTCCCACTGCCAGAAAAAATTCCAGATTTGAGTCCAACTTTCACATCAATCTCGGACAGGCCTAACGATCCAGGTACGGATCTTTTTCGAAAATTGGGGGGTAATGTTGCAATATTGCCTGACAAGCCGGACAGCAAGACGTCCGAGCGGCAATCAGGTCAGCGTTGGGAAACCACGGAAGACAGCAACTCACCTCCCCCCCTCGTGGTTGCACAATATCGAGGACAAGCACGCCGATATATGGCGTTGTTACCAAGCAAAGGGGGTCTGTCTGTCGTCTGTCGTCGAGCGGTCGTCCTCCAGCACTCATCAGATCAACAGCAGTGCAGTTCTCCGCCGGGGACTCGGGCTCGAGCTCCGGCGGGTGCGTGCTCGTCCGTCGATGTCGTCTCCTCATCAATCCAGCTTCGGTAAGG